>JAQGBX010000556.1:0-34043 GCA_034698745.1 Megaphyllum sjaelandicum | reverse complement strand
GAGCTGCGGTCTCGGAATTCAGCACTTCCAGACATTTAATTTTTTCGGAATTCCCTCGCAAAAGGTTACGTCAGTTGGATAGGACGCTACGTAAACAGGCAAATGAATAAAATTGGCAAGGCGTGCGAGGCGCAAGTGCTTGATAATTTGACATATATTTTGAGTTGCTCCGCCTGGAAGCGATACGTCGTCATCGCGTAAAGCCATGATTTGTTGCCTGTTTCTGAGGGTTTTTTCCCTCGGCTACGAGAGTACGATTACGATGAATTTTGGGAAATGCTAATCGAGGCAGTTTTAAACATGGCGGCATTGGTGGAAGGGCAGCAATATGGTCTGTCGTCGAAGGGGCATTCTCATGACAACAAAACTAGAGTATTTATGAAATTAACGGATTCGGCTTACAAAGCTATCGAGGATTATATAACCATTCGGGTAAGTGCGATTTTGAAGCTTGTTTTTAACGTAAAACGCAGTTGAAAAGGGCCGGTCGCAGCTGGAGAACTGGCTGAAAGCAGCTACCATCTGGCCGCTTATATACGTCCAACTTGCGTTCACCATATTCGGCTTCTAAACTAGCATGTTTTCAAAAAGTTTCTCCAGCTTTGTACCGGCTCAGTTTCGCGACTTTCCATTTCCAATTTTCCCCCACTTTTCTCGAGTGTGGTTTTGAGGGAACATATTTGCCACGTTCGTTTTTTCTCTAATCTATCAGTAACGCTGATTTCGCGATGAACGTGAAATTTCTCCCTTACCCCTTTTGCTTTTTTTAATCACTCGTGTTCATTCCTTCACTTATTCGTTAGTTTAATTAAAAAATGTTGAATTTGCTAGGGCTACGTACGTTAATTTGCCACTTTTTTGGCTGAAACGTATTGGGTGTACGTGAGCATATTTTCCACCAGTATTGTAGCTTTCTACGCGACTACTGTCTAAAGTTTCTTAGAACTAACAATAGTTTCGAAGCTGTATTTGTGACATTTAAATTAATTATAAAACCTGCGAAACATTCCGGCATGGAATAATGAAGCAACTCTGAAAAATCAATGAAGTTGGTTTGAAAACAATAAGTAATTGTGCTACAGGTGTGATGGAACCACAATTTCGTAAATTCACCAAACTAAAACTTATAGGCCTACAATTCGGAACGTGTATTATATCTTGTCATTTGATTAGATTATTACTGTTTCATTTTCCGTTTACACAAATATCAAACGCTTGAAAATAACAACTGGTCCTTTGAAAATATTCGTGGCTTCCATTGCATCGAATGAATCGTCCGATTTCGTGCATTTTTCTTTTCGCCCAGCAATTCGTCAATTTGCATTTGCCAATTTTCCTCGATGCAAAAATGCCACGACTTTCTGTGCCAGTTCTACGAGTTTGCTTAACAAAAGTTTACATACAATTCGGAGTTCTACTAGCCTAGCGAAAAGGTAACCTTTTCGTCGTGGTTGCAGAACTAGTCTTTTTGCAAACTGGTTTATATAGGCTACACGTGAAACGTGCGCTGCACTTTTATTTGCAAACAAACCAATAGCTCGTAGGCTTAATAACTTGGACTTGCTCAGCGTGACAAAAGTCTCCAAACACAAGTTCAATAAGTTTTAAGATTTGTCAGGCGAGTGGTGAAATGTGCCAATCAGTTTACCCTACTTGTTCCTGATAATTATTTCGGTGCAACTTGTTTCGAGTAACGATTTTGTAGAGAAATGATTATGGGCAAGTTCATATCCACTTAAGAGTGTTAAAGTCCAACGTTCGCCTTACGTTTGAAGACTGCTTTTGTAAGAAAAAGAGCTTTCAGGTAGCCTCGGAGTCGGCGATCTCATGACACATGGAATGCGGTTTTTCATCCACATTTGGTTTGCAATCCAGTTTAGGGCTGATATAATATTTCGTACAATGTGTTTGCAATGTACATTATATCCCAAATCATTCATGATCTTACTTTATAGGTGTTAACTTTTTAATAATTGTACGATCAATTGGCTCCGGTTTTTATGAAATGCCCTTCTTTGGTAATCTGTATTTTAATCTGTGAAAGTTGTAGAAGGCGAATCTGGTATTCGATTAGACGATTTTCACGTACAATGTAACTCTCAAGGGGATACGAGAAGGTTGTCCTGATGATTTCACTAAGTTTCAACTACTGTAATTTCGGTCTTGAGTACACTCATTACTAGAAAAATGAGAAGAATCGGTAACAATTAGCGAATTCCTGATCTGTATGAAAATCTAGGCATTGCCAAGTTTTGGCATATTCATTTTATGACACGCTGTTTTCTAAACTCGCAAATCTGTGCAAATTTGATCTTGCAAACCGATGGAAACGCAAAAGTTCCTAATGTAGGTTTACAATTCTCGTGAACAGGTCAAAGTGCTTACAAGGCTATGAAGTAATTCTGTTGAAGGAAACGCAGTTTCTCCATTCTTTGGCGAGCCACACGTACTTACTTCTATAGGTACCAGCTGTCAGAATTTTGTTAGTCGCAGTTTAAAAGCAGCTGCAAGTCTTTAAAAATCTTGGCAACAGCATATAGATGTGGAAGAGGCATTTACACCAAAATGGGCTGGTGCAAACTTGCTCCACGATTAGCTCACCTGTCTTTTGACGTTTGTCCAGGTGGCAAAGGAATGAAAACGACTTTCCCTTGGTGCGAGCTTAGGTCTAGCTAGCTTCCTTTGCTTTATTTGGAGTTGAAACATTGTATTAAACAACCTGTTATGTTATTGATAGAAAGGTAATACATGTAGGCGACACATGTACCGATTTAGATCTTAAGATAGTCTATGCAACTGGCCGACCATTACTTCCAGATTAACCAGGGACTTCCTTGATTAGCAATTTCAACGTTATACGATTTTAAACGAATACACGTTGATTTAATTCGTTTTAATGGATTTTAAGCGGAAGTTGATAGTAATTTTTTGATTGATGTTTCAAGGGAAAGTTGACTCAAAATGCAATGAACGAGGCCGGTCTCAACCAAGTCTCAACACGACTGCAATATTGCAAATATACCCCAACGTCCTTAAGGTTAAATCTGGTCAGATTTTGGCTGGGCAATCAGACTGGACGGCTGGTGGCCGATGATCCAATTCTGGAGTCGCCAGCGTGGATTTATTTCAAAAGGTCTTTTAAAATGTTTTTTCTTTACTATTGGTCATAGATATGGTGGAAATATAACAATAAATTTATAACCAGTAGTAAAAAAAAACACATTTTAGAAGACCTTTTGAAATAAATCCGCGCTGGTGACTCCAGAGAAAGCTTCTGAGAAAAATGACAAATAAATGAACTGCATTGTCATATCCGTGGTAATTATACTGTATGTGGTTGACCCCATGTGCACACCTGTATGGTGCATTTTAGGTGCAGCAATTTTGCAATATTCTAACCTTCTTCCTTATTTTGTAATAAGGAATAATATTGTAATAAATATTTCATTGCATATATCGTTAATTAATTTGGAATCTCTAACATTGAATTCTCCCGGTGATTCCTTAGTGCTGATACGAAGTATGAAAATACATGTGGGTTTTCACAACGCTAAATAAATTGTAACCAAATTAATAATTTCGATCGTTTCTGAATTGAAATAGCGTGATAACAAGTTGTAAACCCTGTTATTAACCCCCATTAACTTTTTTTAGAAGAAAAAAAACAACATCGCCGGTAATTATTAATTCCAGCTTCATTCTTCCTGAGGTTTTATTAATATGCTGGAGAAAAAGTCCCGCTAACGTTGGGACTGACTCCAAAGATACGAACGAAAAAAATGTTTCAAAAAAATGTTGGGTGCGACTCGTGACCTGAACGTCCACCTAAATAAGCTAGCCTAGCTAGTGCAGAGGCTGGTAATAGCTGGACGTGTTTTCGATACAAAATGCGTTTTCTTTGCAAGTTTTTTTTTTTGTTTCTTACGCCACGGGTCGTTCAGATTTCCCAACGATGGATTAGTTGGCCAAAAAAAATGTGGCAAATTCTAATTCCGAATTTTGTATATAGTTGCTCCCAGGAGCGTGTAAGCGTATCTGCTGACCGACCTGCAACTATTTGAAAACGAGTGGGCATTTCAGCAGGTCAATGATCAATTATGGTAATTAACGACTTTCTCGTCATTAATACCATCCAACGACCGCACTCGCTAATAGAAATTCTGTAATTTACACAAGTTCCGAGTTCGCGTTAATGTTGGCACCAAAATCCGGATCATGCATCTCCAAGTCCAGGGAAGGTGCGGTCTTCAACACTTTTGTTGACATTTTAACCACCGTGATGAACGTTAATTTTTGATGTGAAACACAGCCCAAGTTCACGTTTTCCTGTATTAGATAAACAACAACAACAACAACGAGCTTCGTGCCGTGCTTTTTCGATCGTTTCATTGCGTCCAAACACCTGTTGTTGGCTACGATCTGATCCAATATTTTTCGATGAGTCCTCTATCCTCGATGTATGTAAATTTTTCAGCATCTTATCATCTCCGTACAATGTTTGTGCGCACACAAGAGCGGATATAAATAGAAGCACACAAAAAAAGTCATTGGTTAAATAGCCACCCACGTACACTCTCTGGTCTTTACGTCACTGGACGGTTTTTTCTGGAAATCGCGTCAATACGCCCACTCGGTTTGGAAACACGTAGTTTTACGTCACTGGCTTAATTCTTCTTATGTGCTTGTAATCCAATAAAAAAGGCGAGGACAAAAGATGAGCTTCCATGCGCTGAAAGTAACCATTAAGTCCAGATTACGATTGTTTACTCGGCGTAAACACCGTTAGTTTTCATGCTTCTTTCTCACATCACTGCTTATGACGCTCTCTCTCTCTCTGTAAACGGAAATTGACGTGAGGATGTGCGAAGCCAATTTTCTGATAAACTAGTGGAAAAACCCTGCCTTTCCAGGGTGAAAATTGTTGTTTGATTGGCTAACCTCTTTGATGCCATCAGGAGTCAGATTTGGTTGTCGCTGTCACCGAAAGATGGAGCTAGTAGCGGAAAAACCAGACCCTTCCGGGGGGTGGAGGAAAACAGGTTTGACAGTTTAATGGTCCCGGGGTAAATTAAAAAGATGTATGGTCTTGGAAGTCCCCACGGAGTTCACGCTCGCAGCGTGGTTGGAGCGATTCGAAACGGCCCACTTCGCGATGCACGTCCCCCTTACGCGCTGGAGGAAAGTGTCCTTTTCGAATGGCCCCACAACGAAGGCACAAACAGACAAGATGGACGCGTTTTGCCTTTTATATACAGTGTATGCTGTGCATGTACGTATGGCTTTTGAGGAAACGATTTTTTAAAAGAGGGAATTTGGGGTACTCGGACAGCATGCAGCTTTATACGAATGGCAGTGTTGAAGTCACGTGTGCAAAATCACTCAGTTATCCCTGTCTTTTAAATCAACGAATGGATTCCTTGTGCACGCGTGACTACAAGACTGCCCAAATACCATTCGTAAAGCTGCCTTCTGAGTACCCCCCCTATGAATTGGGAGCAGGGTGGAGCTTATTCCAGTCGCTGGAAAACAAGTATCGCCAGGTGGTAAGTCTGCAATACCACTACATGTACGTGCACGCGACACAGCTTCGAAATCGGCTGGTAAGTGACTGGAATAAGCTTTATCCTGCTCCCATCCATTAATTGGAGCATTGACTAACTTATTATTCCTGCGAATAATCGTTATCATGGTGAAATCGCTTCAGCGATTATGGTAATTTCCGACTAAATTACCGTTCACGAACACTTCATTATTTTTGTTTACATTACACTCTCGCGCGTTGTTTACATCATTTTTTTTTTCTTTTTTCAAAGCCATGTTTCGGAATGCTATCTCGAGGTGCGAGTGGGTGAAAACAGTTCGAAGTCCTTGGGGGGGGATTTTTTTTTTTTTTTTTTTATTTGTTGAAGATTTTAGATTTGGCTATTTTACAGAGCGATTTCGTCCGATTCGCAGCGGCTCAAACCGTCCGAATCGACGTAATGGTGTGCCATATTCCGAGAAATGGCCGGCCATTAGTTACGTCCACCCCCCGCTGCCATTCGTGCTTTTTCTTGTGCGCAAAAGATGGAAATCTGCGAGATGGCCAACGTTTCTAAAAAGTAGCCCCTGCGAGCATTAACGATTTGTAGGTCATTTACACCTGCATTTGAGGGGGGGAAAAAACAGGCTCTGAGGAGCAGGTTGGTGTAACGGTATGCGGTTCTCCTCGGGCCATTTTGACCCGAGTTGGCTCGTGACCTTGTTCGGATCGCATCGTCGTGTTTCCAGTGTCCCCCACCTGGGGGGAAAAGTGCAAAAATTCAACAGGGCCTGAAGTGGCTCCGTCACTAATTAGTTTTTATGACCTTTTTTTTTTCAACCAGTTCGCCACTTTATTATGTATCTGTACGAAAAAAGAAATATATTTTAAAAAAAAGATCGCGGATTTGTTAAGAGGCCGTAATTGGGTCTTAGGCGATTTTTGCCCCTACCCAGATCTGAGTCATTCGGATTCAGGTTAAAGGTCGGGAGAATCGAGTGGGTCGAATGAGGTGATAAAGAGGAATATCAAGCGTAGTGTTAATGACAATGCAAGGTCACCGATTTGCATCTGTAACTCGTTCGTTGTGGAATACCTAATGAAAGTATTTTTTTTTTGTCTTGAGGAAGAAGGGGATGGGGGCCTCGAAGCTCCGTGGTGTCGCGAAAGTGGTACTTAACGAACAACTACCGGGTTGGAATCCCAAGGAGGGTCCCTATGGGACTCGAGGAAAGAATACATGTGTAACTTTCAGATTTGTTTTCCAGTTTGAAGTATGACTCCTACCATCCTAAACGTGTATTTATAAAATTTGAAGATGCATTCATATATTTTTTTTATTTTAAAAGCACTGGGAAGGAATGCGAAAGGAAGGTGGACATTGGAGGCGTGCAAAATGTAACTAGTAATTGCTGAATCCTAGCTCACGTCTAGACTTTCCTCCATCCCATTACGCATTTAGTTCTTGCCAAGTTTAGTTTATTAAAAAAAATATAGACGAATTTCAAATCTTATTAATACAAGTTTTTGGATGGTAGAAGAGTCATACTTTTAAGAGGGACAATAAATCTGGACTCAAAACGCGAGTGTCAATAAAGTTTACGCTTTGCGGACATACTTGGGTAGGAGCAGGGTGGAGCTTATACCTGTCGCTTGAAAACCAGTGTCGCCAAGGGTACGAGTTTGCAATACCACTACGCGACACTGGTTCGAAATCGGTTGGTAAGCTACTGGAATAAGCTCTACCAATAGGGCACAGAGTAGACCACGCTCCTTATATGGATCCTCTTTGGGATCGCCTTGATGTGCCATGGAATCATGAATGTTGAACTGCTACTGTGTTTCAACTGAAATTTCAAGTTTGTTTTACATATAACAGCAGAAATTACGACTGACCACTGTAATGCCTTAATTATCCAGTTCATTTGCGTATAGTACTGCATGTACACTTGTAGAAGGGTGCTGGTGCTTGGATTAGGTTCCTGTTTGCTGCCGTCGTGCTTCGCATTATTCAAATAGCGATGGAGAGATCCACCCGAGTGAATCCCTTTATTTTTGGCACCATTTGGCTCATTCACTGGCATTTTCCACCATGTTCAGTTCCATTTGTGGACAGGTTGAGTGTTTCTCGTTGCATGTTTTTCCTGTAAGAGAAAATTGACTGAATTTTTTTTTTCCCTGGTGGTTCCTCCTCAGACTCCGTAATGGCGGCGTGTTTAGGCTGTTTTCCCATATATGTACATCTCGGCGCGGGCCTTGAGCTAGGAGGATTTTTCGCGAAAATACGCGACAGTGAAAGAAATCCTCCCGGTTTTCAAATTTATAATCTGCATAAAGTGACATGCTCGTTAAAAAGCCATCCCGTGCACCGGGCCGAAGGGTTTGCTTATGGAAGTGTAGAGGCGCTGCGAAGCTCGTAAAATTCATGGCATAATAAACGTTTTATTTGATACGAGTACCGTATTGTGGATTGCCATAAAAGTTATATTCAAGTACACGCACGTTTACGTATACGTTTGACTTCATTTTTTTATCATCTCGTTCGTTTGCTACAGCATTAAATGACGAGAGCAAATAGCCTTGATATGTATTTGGTTTGACAGGCAATGTCACGATGTACTCGAGATCGAAAGACTACGTAAATGACCTCGTAAAATATTGTTTCTCAGACGGAATGGTTCGCGGTTGAGCAGTTCGGCAGTTTTGTATACATGTAGTAGCCTACTCGTCGGTCTTGCCGAAGTAATTCTCAAACCGGTGTGAGTAACGGTAGAAATGCTATTTTGTCATGTTTTTTGGGCCTTAGGATCCTATCGTTGTGATAAGTCTAACGTTGCGCGGAATTCACTATAGATGACGCTGGTCTACGAGAGGATTGACGTTCACTATGGACGATGCTCGTGATCGACTTTTGGTTTAAGCACCTTCAAAGCGTTCTGAATGCATGCTCATTGAAAATCCGTTAACTTCTATGGTTAGTATGATAAATTCTGCCCAATTAACGTTAGGCTGCATTCACGATGGACTTGTTTTCCAGTCGCTTGCCACTGGAAACCGACTACGAGGTGAGGCATAAGTCTCTTAAATCGGCACTATTGCAGGCAGGAGGCGCAACAAGACTTTACAGACTTATATGGCTCTCCTTGTAGTTGGTTTTCCAGTGTCAAGCTACTGGAAAACAAGTCTGACGTGAACGCAGCCTTAGACCACCTTTCGATCACCTGTTTCGAAACATCTGTATGTTTCCACATGTGTGTTGAATACACCTTTTCCAGTGGCAAGCGACTGGAAAACAAGTCCGACGTGAACGCAGCCTTAGACCACGTTTCGATCACTTATTTCGAAACATCTGCATGTTTCCACATGTGTGCTGAATAGACGAAAAGACAATAATAAATCGCATACATCATGAAAAGGACCATTTTGGCGCTTGGAAAGTTGGAAACAGCAGCCAGCAAATTCTAAAGTCTACTCTCGAATTATTTTTGTCGGAAGGTTTTTAGCCGATTTTCAGTTGACAAAAGGCCAGAAATAACTTTGGAGTATCTATAAATGACTGTTATTTTTCGCCACTGGGATTATAATTGCATTGGCGCCCGTAAAAATGCTTTCAGAAGAAATTGTCCTCCTCTGTTTCGATTTTTTTCGTCATTAATTCTCAGTGCCTGGAATAAGCTACATAACAGTACTGTGCATGTACATGTACCACATTGTATACATGTATTAATATACACTGTAGTGTAAGGAAGGCGTCGAGAAATGTTATTGTTTAACGATCTGATAGATCAACATTTGCTAACAGTTTTTACGAATTGTAATGCTATAATATCATTATCAACTCAAGGGTTGAGGCCTGTTTAATAATGACATGTAAGTTCAGGGATCATAAAATGCACCTGGAAGGAACATGAAGGAACATTTGGACGTGAAGTGTTGCAGTTGATATTGCTGCTGAAAGCGTGACAGAGTAACTGCATAAATAGCAGGACATTTTATCTAGTGACCTTTGTGCTAGTTGCCATCAAGAAGCATGCAATCTGAGCTCGTTAAATAATTTTCATGTAAATATGCTCTGTTGCATATGCCTGTTGTGGGCAATGTTGCAACCTCCATGGGTCATGCACAGTAGCTTATATAGTAATTTTGACGAGAATTTCTCATATTTCATATTCTTGGAATAACAATTTACATTTGGTAATTGATCCAACGTTTATCAAAACACGCGACACACGTGTTTATGTCAGTTTTTTTTTAATATTTTAGAAACGCGTTTACACACTGCAGTACGCAATATTATGCACGATGATGCACTTCCATTTGGTTGTTATACCCAAATAGAAAAAGTAAATAATGCATAATTTTAAAGTCAAGCTCTTGATTTTTTTAATATTACATGTACGTTTAAAGTGTACGCGTGTAGCAAAATGAGAATCACTCAATAAATACAGTACGTTTGTCTCCATAAACGGAAAATTGAATAAATGGAATAATATTGGTCATCCTGTACTGTATAGGTAAAGTTTAAGGCTTGCAATTTAAGAGTTTCGCCGTTTTATTTCTACGGTGGCATTGAAGTGCGCATTTTACTATCAGGTAATGTGGACGTCACCCGCCAGGTAAGAAGATAATAGCCCATTACTTTCTACGGCATTTTGTCTGTTGACCTGCATCCGGTTTAAATATCCTTCTTCTCGCCAATAACCGTTAGTACGCGGCTTCGTTTCAAGGGTTTGATGATTAAAATAGCCTACCCTAGATAATTTCTACCTCGCTTTTTGTACGCCATGGCCTGTCGTTGGGGTGCTCTATGCAATCCTCCAACGAATTAGCTTGAATTTGCATTAAAAAGCAAGATGGCGTCTGCGATAAGGTGGACTTAATTGGCGGTACCATGCAATGACTACAGGATGTTATGTATACAATTGTAGGCCTATCTGCATTGTCGAATTAAATCGTGCATGATTCTTTATCTGAAACAAAAAAGGCTGATTTTGGAATTTAGATCAAGGTTTCCCATTCTGATCACCCTGTGGATGGAAATTTGTTCCATTTTTAAAAAATGCCACCTGTTTCTTCGGCCGTTAGCTAGCTGACCGAAGAAATATATTTGTCGTTAATGTGACGTCATTCCCCAATCGCCTTACCTTCAATTCAGCTATTAGCTAACCAAAAATAACTGTTATGCAGTGGGTACAGGGTGTGCTCTAACTCGATTTTAATTCAATTCTGTCATAATTACAGATTCATCATGGCACACTTTTCTCACTATTCACTTAGACATTGTCCTTTATTAATTGGCAGCCTTAAGGCTGCAGGCTTCAACCTTCTGGTCGCCCCAAATTCAACGTACCGTAATTCATAGTTTTAAAAGACACCATTCTGCCATTATACTGTAGTTACTTCTCTCTCAGATAAGTATAATGGACGAGTGTAAAGGGTTCTCTTATTTAGCTGAATTTTTCCATTATCAATATGTGAAACCGGTATCGCGCTTTCCTTTGTTTATCTATGATCGAAATCTGTTACTTTTAATCGCGATTTACATGTACCTGAACATGATCATGGACATGTACCTGAACATGATCATGGACATGTACCTGAACATGATGTAACCAGCAGTAACATGAAATTCTGTGTCTATTTGTCACCACTGTAACGTGAATGTTTAACATAATGTTCATGAGCCGTTTTCCAGAGATATTCGGAAACTGCGTGAGATATGGGGCTACATTGAGCGAGGTTTCATTCTATCGGTTTTTTATTGTTGAATTGTGGGCTAAAATGCAGGTATTTTCACGACTTTTTAAAGTTTCATTTTTATCTGGGCCATCCGATACATGTACATGTACTGTATTTGTTATCGCCTCGGTATTAATTATATCCATTACCTGTGATATATACAGTAGACCTACATGTACATCTACACTATAATGAAACAATTTGACCCGTAACATGTACCCGAACTCTCGAAGATCCTGTAATTTAATGCTAAATACAGTACATGTTCTTGTGCACATGCACATTATGCGTTTGAAACCCAATTTGTATTTAGACGTTGTAATCACGATAATGAGGAACCGACAGATTTGTTTAACCAACTGTGCAGACATTGGCATTTGTTGGATTTAACGTTTGCGTTGAAGTGGTCGAATCACTATATTTTGAGGTTTAAAAATGGTGTTATACTGTAGTTATAGCGGTCAAAGATTTTGCCCCTTTCTGTCATTTGGTTGGACCTTAACCTTTATTAGCTTTATTATTCTTGCTTGATAGTATGCATGCCTGTTGCTGGACTAGTTACATAGATTTATGCTTCGCCACTCTAGACTGCGTATTTACAATTACATTTTAATTTAGAAATGATGAGATTTACAGTAAAAGCCTGGCTAAATTTACTGCATGCTGATCACCGATGAATTGATGAGATCACATTTGTTCAGTACATGAACATGTACACTTGTGTACCATGCTTAACTCCTCTTTTATCAAATCTTCGTAAGATAGTTTAAATGCAGTTTGATTTTGCTATATGCTCTGACCTTCAGTCGCTTAGCACGTGGATTTACAGTTTGTAATACCCTGTTTTATATTGAGTCTGAACATAGATAGTCCGCGAGCTATACTCGTGATTAATTGTTAACAAGACACCCATGAACCATCGTTAAGTTGGCTGGCTCCACGATATAAACACTCATACATGTACAGTATATTGGGTTGTGTTCTAGAATTATGCGGATGTGCATGTGTCTGGTACGTGTTTTAGTAAATCCATGCCTGGAAAACACCATTATATAGTTTACTTTATCGTATCAAAATAGGTGCTGAAAGTTTAAACTCATTGTGTGCTGCATGATAAGAGCTTCAAAATTATGCATGCACACCCATGTAAGAAACAAATATTTTTCGTTTCTGTTATATTGGAAAGTAGTAACTGGTTGACATGCACTTAATTACATTTTCTCAAACTAGGATACTATAGCTGAAATTCAAGTTTTCTCAGGCAGCTCGAGTCATTTCTGGATTTTAACAGAACTCGTTATGTAAAACGCTCGACTATTAAGTCATTGACAGTCTAATTTTTGACCATCCATGCTATTGATAATCCATAGTTTACTTCGTTGCTATAGGTCGTTTTATTACTTGTAATTGATGCTAAAAAGCGATTACAAATCCGTTCTTAAACACCAAAAAAAAAAATCGTGTTGAATGAGTGGCATTGCAACCTTACTAATTTGTCCGCAAATAGGCGTTTTTAATTGGCCATTATGCGAGTCATCCGTGGTTAATTACATTTGCACCCGGATATGCCTTTATATCTGCTCGAACGTTTTCTTTTTTATGTATGTCTAGCACAAATGGAGATGAGCATGTGGTCTGAATATGCATTTTCAGATTTTCATGACTTCTGTTTTTTTTTTTTTTCAATGCTTGTCGATTGTTGCACAATTATTACTCGATTTTGGTCGTTGATGTAGACGCTATTTTAATGATGCGATTTTAGCCTAAATTGCATAATAATTTCATACGAGGAATAATAATAACAATAATAATACCTTTTATGAATTTAACGTTTTTTTTATGCTGGCATCAATGGCTGCTCTGTGGTGGTGGCGGCTGCATGGCCTGAATTTTTCATTGACCTACATAGATTATTTTAGTGGTCCGTACACTGGCTCGCTTTTGGGTGACTAGACAGAATGAAACTGTAAGGACTATATGCTGGAAATTACAGCTAGTATTGTTTCCTAAATAATAGACTCTTTGAGGTAGAAGGACAAATTTTGGCTAGAAAAATTGGGATTTAGTGGTGGGGGTGGTCTATTTGGCGCCTATTTTAAATGGCGAATTTATGGCATTGACTGATATTGTCAGGGTATCAAAGGATTTCATCAAAACTTTGGAGTAGCGATGGAAATAGCTTTTGATTTTGATTAGATATCTGAACTCGAGGCTGAATTTTGATCACGGAAAACTGAAATATGCACTAATAATTGGTTAGCAACAGAACTTGACTGTTAAAAAAATTAACTTTAACGTTGGTTTAACGTTTAATCATCATTGCATGGTCGTTGAAAAATAATCAGGGTCATCGAAGATTTTCACCGAGAATGTCCTGAAAACATGTTGGAAATTAATGCACAACTTGTCGAAATAGGTCTGTAAAATATAGGCCTCGCGTGATTTGCATAAAGTGAGATTGAATTTCGCCGTTTAAATATAATTAGGGCGTCTCGATCAATCAAAAAAGATGGTCAGCAATTTTTTCTTCAGATTTGATAACTCGCTCCACGAATAACTAGTTCCTATTATCAAGATTCCTATATTTGTATTAAGATCTCCTCATGCACGAGTGTCTCGGATGCAATCTATTATCTTAACAATTTTTTTTTCTGCCAGTCTTACTTTAGTTAGTTCCTGCAGTGAAATTGATAAATTATTTACGAGATACAGTGTATAGAAGGCCTATCACACGTAGCATTCTTATTTAAAGCTAATAACCTTCAAAGGTATGTCAATCCTCCAGTCGCATCTCTTTCTTTATAACTTGAGATAAATGTCTTTAAATTTGATATGCACTTTGTTTGCGTGTGTATAAGCTGATGGTGGCTTTTCTTAATCCGATAACTGTAATGAAATTAGATAGCTTCGCTTATCTATAGCGTTACTCTTTATCATTGGAGCAGAACGATAAAAATGAAACTGTGGGAAATTTTTAGTGATCATGGCTCGAGGCTAGCAGAAGGAAGGAAAATCCCTACTTATAGATTAATTTCGAATTTTCCAGACGACGCTATTTTATCATAGGAAATCCGGGGCGTTTAGCATTTGCATGGAATGCATCATTGATGACGCAGAGATTTTGCCAACGTGTAAATTAGTTTTATTTATCATGCCTATATGTCCTATTGAACAGAATTGATTATAGATGGCGCTGAACGTTTGCCCTGGCTCATCTGCTGTTTGGTTATGCTAAAATGATGCGTATACTTGTGATTAACAACTGGAAAATTCCTGTATCTAAAAATTGTCTTGTCGCACTGTATACCAGAAAATGTTCAGATATTCAAAGCATTTGTATTTATTTTTCTGTTATTCATGAACGTATACAGAGTATACGAAAGTTGGACTGATCTAAACTGTACCGGAATATATGTTAAGCTCCGTGCAGCTGCTGGTTTGTCCGGGTCACTTTTTATAGATACACTGTATTGCTAATTTGAAACTATTTTATAGCCTGAAACTTGTTTCTAAATTCAGAACAGTGTTGCGCCAAATACGATCGACTTTCAGTTAGTATAAAATGTTTCATTTTTGATGAGCTATTTGCAATAATTCGTGCGGAATGAATGACACGCACCGTGGTTGTGTCAAATCAACAGGTACGATGTACATCATTTGGATTTATATTAGCAATTGACCTACTTGTGTTAACCGAATATGATCGTGTCGATATTTTCAACTCCATTTTGCCTCAATTTGCAATATCTATACAATGTATTGTCAGTTGGTGAAGATTTCGACTTATTCTCTGTATCCTTCAAGCACATGGGCTGAAGAATATTTTGGTATCTTTTAAATGTTGTGTTACCAAGTGAGGACATTAATTGCGTGAAAATGAGAAATGTTTGTGCATTTTATGCATTGAATACATGTACACGTATTTTAAACGCGGGGAAATGGTTAATGCTTATAGGGTAATTATAGCTGGCGGTATAAATTTCACTTTGTTGAGTCGTGCATGCATGATAAGCCATAAAATGTAACTGTGACATGTAGTTGTTGTAATGTTTTTTAAAATTAATCTGATCATGGGCAACATGCATTAATAGTTTAGGGGACTATATACAGTGTACTTTAAAGAACGAGTTGCACGTTAAGTTACTAAAACTGTACATGCATGTACATAGTTTGCAGAAATAAACAAACACATCCATTCATTTACAATTCAATTAATGCAATCATTTGAGTTTTTTGAAGGGGAAAAAAAGGCTTTTTTTCACTTTCCTGACACTAAGCTTTATTACGTGCGTACATGTAATAAAACATTAATGAGGTAAGTGATTTTGACTACGGTGTTTAATATCACGGCTGCGTCTGTTATATCGCCATAATATGTAGGGTATATCGTCAGAGATAATTACCATGATTTCCCCGCAACGTTTCTGCGCATTAAAGCCATTATGTTGTCGTTAATTGGTAACTTACTTGATAAAGTATGCGTGTTGGAATTGCTCGCATTTGATGGGAATAAAACTTGCGTATGGCAACAAAGTATCTGTTGTGCGAAACTGGAGGTTTTTTACCATAAGAATTAAGGATCGTAAATTTGAATTAAACGCGCTTTTAATCTAAGGTTTGCTATCTTCATTACAAAAAAAAAAACTACGAAAAGCAGTTTTAGTGTAATTATGATTAACGCTGCAAATTCGCTGTATCCAAACGCTCTAGCATAACCGAGTTATTTTACGTGTAGGTCTACAAATACATGTATATTTTGCTTTTATATGAGGAGGGATGGCATTATTAAGTACGTCTCGACTGATGATTTATTTTGTAAATAACAAGAAACGGAAATCCGGTGGCGACAGCATCGATGCACCATAAAAACGACAGACAAGTTAAATTTTATTGCGTCGCTAGATGGCGCTACTTGTTAAAGATGAAACGGCATTGTGACATGCAGGTACATGCATGTACTCCCTAATTCTTTACTGCTAGAACTGCTGGTTTAATACAAAGTCGTACCTGTACGTTTGATAAGTTTAATTTGGTTTATCATATTCGTTCTGTTTAATATGGGAGCAGCGTTTTGTCTCTTAGGTGCTAAGGGGATGTAACCGAATTTCAACAATGGCTTTGTTTTAATTCAGTTGGTTGTTATCTGATGCGATGATGTTTGCATGACAGCAATTATCACTCTGCAAGTTATAGACGGGCAGTCGAGCACCATGTTGACTGTTATTTGTGCAAATTGCCAATAAATATGTCCTTCAAAACTAAAAATAATTAAATATTGTTGCCAGGTAACTTATTTGCATGTAAAATGCTGTCAGTTCTAATCACGCGATAACGACGTAGGTTCATTGACCACGCGATCCCGCGTTTATAAAGTGATATACTATACATGTACTTATAATTTATTAAATTAAAGCAGCTTTTTGGCAGCGTACATCATTTTTCGTATTAAAAAAATGATCACGATTATCCACGAATTTAAAAAAAAAGAAAAAAATCTGATGAATGAACTTGCAGTCTTGCATTTTAGGGTGTCATATTTCAGTTCGTGATAAGATACAGTACATTGTAGGCTATATCCGTTATATTGAATGCCCTTTTTAGGTGTTCAAACAGTTTTTGTAACATTGTCTATTATCCTAGATGATTATAGTATGACTATTTTTTGTAAGCACTGATGCTCAGAAAAATCACATCAAAATGTGTTGAACGGTTTTCTTACGTGGGAACATGATATTAATTCTGAACTAGCGGTAGTGCATGCACCAAATTCCAAGTTTTCGCGAGGCCAAATGTTATACATGTACATGTATAATGAGCTAAGACAGTTGGGAGAGAGCTACAGTACACTGAATGCTTGCAATTTACGATACCAGGACTGCAGCAAGCTGTTTTGAATATATTTTAATTTTACTCCAGTTTCAATTGCAAAATAATTGTTCACGGGACAGTGTCTTAGACGCCGTGTGACGTGTTTTGGTGGATAATGTTTAGAAATGTTACGATAATCTTGGATTTTCCACTAGCCACTGCCGGATTCCTTGGTCTTTGATAAAGTATAACTTGTTATGCCAATTTGAGCTGAATAATTAATATTCTTTCCTATGTTTTTTCAGGCCCTCACAAGTAAGCACCCGACAATCCAGTTCACAACAAACCAAGGGGTGAGTAATTAACGATATTTATTTAAAAATTGCATCCATAGCAGAGTTTTCGGTTTTATTGTTGTAATGTTTGGTCAATCATCTCTCCACGACAATACGAGACAATTTATATAAAGTTTCACAACATGGCAATTTCTGGATAATCTTAATACGCTTTACAAACGCCGTTTATGTGATGTAATTGAGAATGAGCGGTTAGTTACTACTGGCAGTTGTTTTCTATTTTCCAAGCACTCGTCCACAGAGACTTTTAATTTTGTTTTCAAGGTTGATTATATGTGCTTATCATCGTTTCTCGGTAATAGCTGAGCAGAGTACTGTATACTTTGTTGACTATAGTGTATAAGCCAGGGGTATAAGCGGAAAAAACAAGATATCTAATCCAAAGTTAAAACATTAGTTCGTGCTTCACCTTTTGTTTACCGATGCAATCCACTCGAATTTGGAATTAACTAATTATCGCCATCTTAATTAATTCCTTTCCAATTTTCCGCTTTCTCAATTCATTATGCTATTTTGCGACCTCCATTAATTTTTCTAGGCAATTTAATTTATCTCTCACAATCTAATTCATTCAATTTTTTATCATGTTCTCATTCATCAACTCATTCACACCAATGTTTTTCTTTTCTTTTCATCGTCTTTGGTACCATTTTAAGCTTTATTCCAAATTGTTTCTCCCATTCCATAAACCCATCAGAATGTTTCTCCAACCAAACCGTATTTCGTTTCTTCTTTATTCAATTCTACGCATCTATATCTAACGTATAACCATGCATTTCAACGCAACTCGTAACTTGTCGTTTGTTTTAAACTATTCTCTTAACTTTCCATTCCCATCTTCTATCGTAAATTGCCATCATTTTCCGTGAATTTCAATCCAGAGCAAGTCCAAATATTTGCCATTTTTACTAGTTGGAATACGTGTATAGGTGTGTACAGTGTGATGTACAAAATATAGAGACGATGAATTGCACTCTGATTTGGACCCTCATTCCACTTCTTGGTGGAAATTTTCAATAGTTTTGAGAGGTTTAGAGCAATTATCTAAATTGGGCTAAATGTTAGCACTTGGGTTACCTGAGAATCATCTTGTAAAGAGCGTATAGCTTTTGACGTGTGTTGGATACCTCGCAATTTCATCACGATTGCGATTACTGGCTTGTTGCCCTCCATCAAGTATTTGCTATATCTGGCTATACCCTGGCTTAGCTTCGATGTTTTTTTGGGTCGCGCAGTTTGCATGTAACAAAGATGCAACTATATTTTCTGCCGTATCATTTATGGTGCGGTGACTTCCTGGGACAAGAACATATGTAAACCACCCACCCGGTAGCTTGGTATAGGGCATAACTGGTCCTTTTTCTTCATGTATGACAGCATTGCACGGTGATTGTGATGCGCCAACAATGTCAAAATGAAACAAACTAACTACTTTTGAAACTTATGTAATCTGCAAAATAACGTGACAGTGACATAATGATGTCTCATCGATGTCCGGGTTAACAGGAATGTTTTGGGGTACCTTAATGTAAAAGTTGCATTTACTATAGTAAAACATGTAGGCCTACTTCGTGAATATTAAGGGAAACAGGTTTGCATATACCAGGTAAATATCATGTACTTGCAATTGTCTGTTTTTTTTTCTTCAGTTTTTAATCCCTAGTTTATGCCTTTCTTCTGCGGTGTATGGGAATTTCTCCCAATCGCATCTAGACTGGTTTTTCCTTCAATTTGTTAAGATACGAAAACAATAGGTTTATAAATTTTCGAAGAATCGTGTCTTCCCACAGCTTAACCCGAATTGAGATTATTGTAACCAACTTTCCACGGGAATTTTCTAATTAGGAGTGGAAACTTGTTCTCCATTAAATGAAGCTGGTACGGCGTATCCGTCTAATCTCTCTCTGCCCATCTTAGGCCTCAAAACACTGCGTTTTTTTTTGTTATCCTTTTCCTGTCCTTGCTCTAGGTCGTGCCTGTTTGGCGACCAGTACCTAGTTTCACCAGGTAGGCAGACATAAAAATGAACAGGCTAAAATTAAACCCCTGGTGAGTGTTTTCATGGGAGGATGAAGATGTGCGCATGTTCGTAGTCCCGGGCACCTTCCACCTACCTGGATGTGCGGAGGACAAGGTTATAGTCGATGGCATTTCTACGGTATCAACGGGTTTAGCGCTGGAAACTGCGAATGAAATGATGGCAATTTTTGAGGTTGTTGCGGGTTGGGCGCATTAATGCAAACTCTCCGTGAAATTGATCATTGCTGGTGCGTTGAAGTCGTCTTAAAACCTATATGTCTGCAATGTTGAAATTTCTAAAAATATTCTCGTAATACGTGCAAAGTGTTTACGTTTCCCTTTGATTAAAAATAGAGAAGTCAGTTGTAATGTCTTGCGCAAGTTGGCGGAAATCCTCAACGAAGCAGGGCTGTAGCCTAGAGTATATTGAAGCAATTAAGCTTGCATATATGCTTTTACAGTTTATAGATAGCTTTCACGAGCAGACGACGTGTGTTGACTCCGCCTAGATCAGCCATTGTGGGGTGGGGTAAAATTTATATTTTTACTGTAACAAAAATGGTTGCCTTTGGTAACGCTGTCACGCAGCTCGTGGGTGTGGCTAATGTCGCTCGGAATACATTCTGGGTGTGTTGTGGGGTACTTTCCATAATGCAGAATGAAATGTGAAATGAACGTGCAACTTATCTGTAGCAAAGGCACGGACATGTAACCCACAATGTCTGATCTAGGCGGAGCCAGCACGCGTCGTCTGCTTGTGAAAACAATCTATTAAGCCCCGTAGCCATTACAACAAATGGCAAACAAAATACGACAAACGGCTTGCCCCAAAATCTGTTTGTCCATATTATAGTTTCGACAAACTCATCTACTAAGCAGATGATTTTCAGGCATTCATCTGCTTAATCATGTACTTGTGGAACATTATTCCACGATCAGACTTTTTCTGTGGAGGAAAATTTCATGCTGATATCTCCACGAGCAGCATGTAGTCATGTAGTTCTGTAGTTCATGTAGTTCTAAAGAGAGACAAACCATTTTTGTTCCTTTGATGTTACCGACACTCGCCAGGAAGGACAAACGTTTTTTGTTCCAGATCATTTTTTGGCTTGTTCGTTTGTCTGAAATTGTTTGTAACATTTTGTTTTTCTCCAAACCGATTGACGAACAGTTTGTCTTTTGTGTTTTTTTTGTTTGCCGTTTGTCGTACATGTAGTCTGTACGGGATTTTAGAGAAATCATATGCTTGATAGGATAGAGGGCGACTTGCCAGCTTAACCTTAGGTTAACCTGCTGTATAACCACAGGTTAATCCGCCCTCGCATTGCACGAGCGCTGGTTAGAGAGAACTCAGCCAAGCTATAAGTATAGGTACGGTTGACCTCTCGTTATTGAGAAAAAAGCAACAGGGTGATATGCTGCAGTGCATTTTTGCAAGCTGCACTACCCGAGTACCTGGTCACACAAACAGGGGAAGCCAGGATGCATAATGTGGCAGCAACATGCAAATTTAGTTATGGCGAATTCGACTGGTCGAAAAAAATCTGCACCGGTGTACACGGTTCTACACCCGTTCCATTCGGCTGGGCAATGGTGCATTTTTTCAGTACACCGTCGAGAGAGCGGGTGTAGGCGGTGCACCCAACATGACGGATTATATTTCGTCTGCTTGTCTTTAAATTCGTCTACTGTTCTTTAACGAAAGAATCTTGCGTGTTCGACTGGCAAAACGTGGTGTAATGCACCGTCGACGTCATGAGTTTGCGCCGCGCCAAATATGACTCGTGATCTGGTTGCACTCGCAAGATATCTGCACTACACCGGTGTGCCCAGTCGAATGGCTCATGCAGGGAGTGGCTGAGGGCGGGTTGGTATTGAAGATATCACTTCAACCAACAGAGCGGCGCCACAGTTTTTTCGCACCAGAACATGAAAGGCGACACGGAATGCACCGATTTATATACCGTGCCGGGGGCCAGAGCGGCGTAAGTCTGCTTCGGCGAGTTCCTCAGAATTCCGCGAGGGGATCTGATTCGCTAAGTCCTGAATTCATCTTGAATTGTATACACGGCTGACTTAGGTTTCTGTTTATAAGATTGACCTAACCACATTGGCACAACTCATGTCTGGTGTACCATACTTTTGACACCAATAAAGCAGTCCATTCATTTCTTCGATTGGTTCACTGCTCGTAAGAGCTTGACCGCCTCGAAACTATGCATGCACACACAAAAAAAAACTGTTGAATGTGGTTTGGATTTTATCCTCGAACGCATTGTATACAGGATTTTTTTTCCCTCACCTGTCAATTTTTGGAAGGAGTGTACCGTTTTTGTCGATTTCGATTGTTTGCATTTCTTTTTGAGCCGACTGTAAAACTGTTCGAGTGCAGACGATGGCGAATCTTTTGTTCCTCCTTTTTTTCCGTACCTCGATGCGAGCCTAGCCAATTCACAGGACTCGATTTTGTTGTCGGACATCACCTGGTGTTTTATAATCGTTCATGCGCCAGCACAGACACTTGGTGTTAGACAAATTTCATAGATAATTATGCAGATATAGATATTATGCAGTCTCAGCCCATCGAGCTAAATAATTGACTCGAGGAGCCGAGTTGGAAACTGGTTGCGTGAGGCCCTGTCTTCGATATGACGTTTTTTTTTCTCCATTTGACCCCGTGAATATAATCTAGCGAAATCCTGGAAGTAAAAAAGTAGAAGACGTAAATGGGCTTGCATTATTTTGCGTGAAAATACATAATGTAAAAGAAAAATTGCTTAGTTGCGAACAAACGCATGACTTTTGGTTATGTAATTAATGAAAAAAATCAATTCTGTCCACATGAAATGGTCATGCCCATCTCAGTAAGAGCTACATATACTGTACATGTAGTTATCATGAATACTTTTTTTAAACTCAAATTTTAAACAATTACTCTTTAATTAATGCGCTTTTGACATCCATACAGGGTGGCCACAGGTCAGGGAAAATTCAGGGGAATAAAAGTGGTCATGGAAGTCGTGGAAATTTTACTAAGTGCCAAAATTGTGGCACTTAGTCTGCTAGCAACTCCATCCCCAATCCTCTACAGCTAGACTTGTAACAATATCTAGTGTTTTGTCAAGCTTCTCATTGCTATTGCTATTTTATTTTTCATTATGACAAAAAAATCGATATCCAATGAGTAAGTTTTGGTCTCGGAAATGTCAGGGAAATTGAAAATAAAAAATTTGTGGCCACCCTGCCATAGTGGGTTATTTTTGGGAAAAAAAAAGTACTTCGTGAGCAACAACACTAAATCTTCTAAAGATTTAAATTATTGAAAATGTATAGTTTAGCAAGTATATATTTCGTATTAGGGCACTCAGAATAAACTGCCATAAATTAAAATTGGCAAATTATAGACGGGTAAAGTTTTCTAGAACGAGGACACCGAGGGCTATATATGTAGCGAGTAACTTTTTCTAGATATTCCGCCTGATTTCCACAATTAACATTTCATTCTTTAGGCTTCCTTAAACGCACGAACTCGCGGGTATTGTCCGCACTGATTTTGACGTGTATTTTTTTTTAAAAAAAATGCTGCTGTCCGATTTAATCGGGGCGTTTGAGCCGCGTAAAATGAATGGTTTGCTGCGTTTTTCCTTGAAACGTCCAATTTGTACATCCGGCCATTCACTCTCAAACTTTTGGTATAGTTTAAAAATTCTTCATTTGAATTAAACATTAGGCACCCTACTTGTTCGCGGAATTCAAATCGAGATTTGATACGGGAAGCGCCTACAACTTATTCTAATTGCAGATGGTTTTACCTATTTTTCTGCTTTTTATGGGCCCAGGATTTATAATGTATACCGAAATCAAACTGTAATGTTTTGCAAAATGCATTTTTGTATTTTAAGCTGTTATTTTCTGCATTGCACAAACATTATTCTTTACAGAAAGTTATTCTTATATATCTTTATCTGCTCTTTGAAAAATAGGTATAGTTTAGCAATAGTGACAATGTGCGTCCAGTTGTACGAAAATACTTGTTCCAGCAAATTGATCGTCCACCGTATACAGAGGAGCCTGAAGTGAAGCTTCATTTTTGAACATGTCAGATGTGGTCAGGGGAAATAATCAATCGTGACTGTCAGTTGCGTTGGCGGTTTGAATTGCAGGTAGGACACCGGGGTAATCCTGGACACCCTGTACGCATCCCAATTAGCTTCTCTTAATTGCATAATTAGATGTTTTATCGCGGATCTTCGTGTATATACACGCAGTTGCTTGATGGGCCGGTCGGCTATGATGCTCGTACGAATGTGGAAAGTGGGTCATCTAAAGGCCTGTCGTGAATTTTGGTTTTGCTAATTTGCGTACCTGCGCGTCGAGTTCGTTGCTCCCAACTTCAGATGTGTCCGAACGCGAAGGGATTTAACCGAACGCACGTATGTGCCTTCGAATGAGGAGCACAATTTTTCGTTGTTTTTTTAATGGTTTATTTTAACATAGGTGAGAAAAATAACCCAGTTTTCATGATTGATTCGCCCTTTGGCAGACGCTTTTTGCTCGTCCGCATCCTTTTTCCGTTTGCTTCTGCGATGAAAGCAACTTGATGTTCCTTCGCACACTTCGGTTGTACATTTGCATAAATCTGAATCTGGAAGTCATGATTAATCCACTGAGGATAATGCACGGTGTTTTTCAAAGATTTGCGAATCGCAGTCGCGCGAAGTCACCCGTATACGAAAGGAATTAATGCATTCGTTGATTTAAAAACAGCGATAACCACGAGTGGATTTTTGAGATCAATCAGCGTGTCGATTTTGTGCACGTGACCTCGTGACTGCCAAAAGTGCCATTCGTAAGGCTTCTGATCGAGTACCCCTGTTGTTAGCACGCTTAACATAATATTCCTCGCAATTACGGTACAGTACTCGTTGTAAATCGAGAGTTCGCACGGTAACATTCATGCCAGAGTTTTTCGAGAAGGTCAAGTGCCGAAAATGTCTTTACCAAAATGGTAAAGAGCTCTTTATCCAAGAATGCTGTTCGTCAGATACAAAGTTGTTCAGCTTGTGCAAAAGGCGAAGTTTGTTGGAAACGTGGTCATGCATGCAAAAAGCACGTGCACAGAAAGACTGCGAGCCAATTAAGCGGGGTCATTTTTATGTCCTAGACAGGTCTCGAGAATATCATGGTATAGACTACCGTAACTTAAGGTTAATCACTGTACGTCACGTTGTACGTAGACATGCCCAGAACTCCATACTTACCGGCGTTTCTGTCGTCTTGACCATACCCTGCAGCTGACCCCAGTTGACATTACTTCGACATTGATGTTCGCGTGCGGACTCTTTTTGTCGTCTCGTTTTTCGTTCACTATTTTTAGATGGTTTCGTATTATGCGGTTTTTGCTTGATGCATAAAACCAGTGTGCGTTCCTGCAGTATGGCCTCCGGTTATGCTTACCCTTTCTTTCTAGGTTTGACTTTTGTGGCCTTCATTTAAATGTAACCGGAGTTTGAGGGTATTTGTATTTTGTGAGTGGTGAAAATGTATTTTTCCTAAGAAGTTTTTGCAGGCAGTTCTTCCCCTTTCCTCCAAAAAGCATACTTTTATCGAAGAATGAATTAAATCTATACGGCGTAAACTTTTGACCTTGTTGTAGCACTGTCGATATCGTAAACAAAACGAGGCACAATGATGCAACGTAGCCTACGCTTCTTGCATGGCCATGAGATGGGTTAATTTCCAATCTCGATAGCACCTCAGCATCCACTAACTTGGCCAGCAATTGATTGCCCTTATTACTGTTCGGCGCCTCTGGCGACAAAAACTGGCATTAATGGTCACGAAAAGGAATTCATCAGGAAGATTGCTGGGTTTTGGAAAACCTCAAAACGGTCAACCGATAGTTAAGTAATTCCATAAGGCAGTTCCATCAAGAGCCATATCATCCTAATCCTGAATTCGTTTCATTGATAATCGTAAAATGACACACTAGTGTTCAATACTGTAGGGATTCAATAAGAAATCTGCCCGTAAACGAATAGAAATTGTAATTCTGACCCAATTTACTTATATATATACATGTATAGTTTTATTTGGGGTGCAATTGCTGCCTGGCATCCCACAATTTGAAGCGTGTCATCCTGAAATATGGCTAATCTGCTTTTCAACTGTAAATCGTATCTAATCTTCAATTAATATTGAACGTCATGTAAACCTTTGCTATCTAATTTTTCATTTATCCATGAAATGAAAAATTAGGAACAAATCTACCGAATTTTGTTACCATGGGTTCGTATCGAATACAACTCGGTACACTGTTTAAAAGCCATGGAAAGCGAAAGTTTATTTGGAAAAATACAATAACTCGTCTCGAAACAGAAAGAAAAAAATGTTCCAAATGTACTAAAGTATTTTTTCATGTACCGATACTCATTATTTGTAGTCCACAAATAATTGCGTTTCGTGTTAGGACAAAAATCACCTGGTCGGCGTTCGTGCGAATGTGCGTAGCCAATGCAAATTACGAGTTGATAAGCCTTAATCTGGCAAGCTCTTATAAAGACCGAGAAAAATGGAAAATCGTGAGAGCCGCTTATCTCTCACCTGACGTGATAATAGCTTTGTCCCATATACGCCGCGAATAATTAAGCTTCCCAAAAAAAAAGTTTGCCAAAAGAAATAAAACTAGCCCAAGTATGCAAAATATTAGAAATTCACGTATACGAGTGGCCGGCCCACGATTCATTTCCAATTAACGTTTTGATCACGCGACGGCTATTGGTTTTACCCCGTGGGAAAGTGGTCCGGGGGGACGAATTTTCGACTCCAGTTGCGTAACACAACTGATGGCATTTACCACGAAGGTGGGGCAAAGTTGTGTTGCAGTTTTTCAAGTGTTCAACGCAACTTTGAATGAAGATATTATTGCCATAATATAAGTTTTCATTAAAAGTTGTTGCAAACTTTTAAAAATGCAGCCCAACTTGGGGGCGTCACGTTGTTTCATGATCTATCAAAAATGCATCAGGTAATTGAACATGTCTTCGTTTGTGTTTATTACGTACACGAAGTACATGCGCTTTCAAATAAATTTAATTTGCTGTTATAATTGTAGAAGTGATTGTGCTCGCGCCTTGTAATTACACACAGTATTTCACACCCCAACCACGTACGGTATGGGGTCAAGAATTCAACCAATAGTATCCCATTTGTCAAAGACGTGAGTTACAATTGTGGAAAAATATACGAAACGCAACAAACTGACTTCAGTGACATTTTTTCAACCAAAATATGATAAATTAATGGGATTTTTTTTTTTTTTTCGTTTGCAAACTGTGAGCGTTGACGTTTTTATTCAACCAATGAACGCAAATCAACTCATGAAAGATGTCATGTTGCAAACGTCGAAAATGGTGCCCCGAGTCTATATTTATTTAAGCCAGTGCCTATATTTCTTTCACTGGAATATATGCCGCAATTCGGGTCAATCGACAGCTTGTATGAGCTTGAAATTTGAACTAAGCACCTGCGAGTATGCCCATACATGTATTTCGAAGTAAGATTTGCCGCTGGAGGTTATTGCATCCAAGAAATGGCCAAATTCAGGTTTTTCAACTTTCCTAGCAGGCGCATCAACGTTATCATAACTTATTTGAAGTTATGGCCGATGCGAAGCAGACGATCTCTTATTGCACCAGACTCCCGCTGTGTGACTATAAGCTGAACGACGTCCTTTGTGCTATATAACTGCTCGTTATGATTCACTTCTACCGGCAATGCTATGCATTAATCGATCATAAAACGCTGTCAGTCTCTATAAATTTGTGAACCCCATAAAAACCTCATTTTATATCAGTTTTTAGCATTTTCTAGAGAAAAAAAAGCACTTTGATTTCTATTCTTTCCTGGTTTTAATCGTGGAGAAAGAACCGAAAACGCGTGCTAAAATACGTACCGGACATGTTTCTTGGTTATTCCACATCGTACTTTAAATGTAGACATGTACCAAGTACTAAAATTTCGCATAAAAATCCTCAAATGTATGCAAAGATCGCGATTTCCCGTGCGCTCAATTCTTCCATAGCTGTCAGTACGCTTTTCTAAATACATGTACCTCGTTAAATTAGAGTTACAAAGAGGAAACAGACGGAAGCACTTTCAAATAATTTGACAATTAGTAAACACATTTTCGTCATCCATAAGGTTTTTGTGGGTGCAGCGTCAAGGAGTAATTTTGTTACATCATCCTGAGATGTCTTTCGAAGCGCAGCAATTTGCCTCGGATGAAGTTGACTTTTTGAATTGAGAATAGTTTTTGTGCTAACTGCATGCCTGTTAATGAACTTAATTACATTTTGCCCTGATTTTGTATCAGACGTAGGCCTACGCAATTTGGACTTTAGTACGAAAATGCCCTGAAATGTTTGTTATTGAACTTTTAGTTATATCTAGGTCTGCAGTCATTAATTCGGAAATTCGGATTATAAATGGTCCACATCCCCTGCCTATTCCGTGCATTCAGAATTTTGTTACAATAAAAAATAAGCCATGGCACGTGCTGTAGTCAATTCTTGGCCGTAATCATTGCATCGGTCATGACTGACAAACCTTGATGCATGTTGTAAAATAATTGAATGGCGATTTTTCTCTATCTGAATTGATTTTTTTTTTGAAAACATCAATATTTCGTAATTACGGTAAATATACCATCGCAATTAATCTAGATTGCAAATATATCTGGCGTTTATCTTTCATTATTTTCATACCGTAGATGCAATAAATGGGAATGATGAAGGATTATTCAGATTTTTTTGCGAATGGCGCAATCTATTTGCTGCATCTCAGAAATGTTTATCAAGCACCAGCACTTTAAAGACCGCTCTTTCAGATAGTTTCCTTACAGCGTCATCATTGCATCGTAATGGTCATTTAAGCGCTTATCACTTAAGACTTTGTTTGAACTATTGCTTACAAAAACGTGAACTGACCAGGAAGAGAAATGACCGCAGGGGAGATTGCATTCCGAGAAACTGTGCTGGGCACTCCCACCAGAGCTATTTGGTCTCTGGTTTTGGTAACATTTGAATTGTACACCTATTAAAACCAATCTTTGCCATATCTCGAATTAACGTTGGTAATGTTTTTTGAAAACCGAGCTATATTTTATGAGTTGCAACCATAAAAGGTTTTGAGTTTTTCTAGTCAGTTATCTAACCTATACTGTAGTTGTATTTAGTACAAGTGATGAGCAAAAACGTGTTGCCATTGCCGCAGATTTAAAAAAAATTAAAATGATCTTTTTAAAATTATTCCATTTAAGTGATAAGTTATTTTCATGTGTACCATGCAAATCTGTATTTTATTGCTACATTTCGTGCATTTTAAACATTCTCGTAGGTCACTTGTTCGAGCCACCCAATGTTCAATTTCCTGCTTGATTCTGAGTTGGTTTTTTTGTCTGACGTGGGCGGGATGTGACGTCAATGTCGAGAATCCAACTTTGTGAGAACACCTATTAGTCCGAGTTGGGTGTTTACATCCGCTAGCATAACCTCATGTCTGCCTCTAAATACGATGACCACGCCATTTTTTTTTAATTTTACGCTTGTAACGTAAACAAATTGATTTGGTAATACTCATTGATAGTCCTTTTCAGAATTTAATGGTGCATGCACAGATACACAGCGCTTCTAGCGACGAAAAATGGTGGGGGATGGCACTCATGTATGACACAAGCAGCACTTACCAGGTAGTAATATGTGACTAGTGCAAGATCGATGTTAGACCCAATGGAATTGTGGGATTTTAATCCCGCTCCACAGTAGCCACCCCTTGGGGTTAGGCTACGAATCAGAATCAGAACCAATCCAATGACGTCACTGAGTCCCGAATATACTTTCAGTTTTAGTGCGCATGCGCAAACGGCAATGCGCCACTGAGTGGCAAAAAATGCAACCCTTTAAGGTTCGCAGAAAGTGGCGCCATCCAGCGCCACTGAAAACTGAATATGTCTCTACCACTTGTAAGATTTCACTAGAATCCAGCGTTGATAGACTGCTCCTTTTGGGCCTGACGCAAAACACAGTATAGGTTGTAGAAAATAGCATAGTAAACATTTGATGAAAGTTTTCTAGAGAAAAAAAAAACATTCACCGCTATTTATCATCTTTGTCATGTATTATCATCTTCGTAAACAAAATTTGTTGATTCGGACTTTATGATTATACAGTCGTGTAAATCAGGTTATCACATTCAATACGCTTGAACACTAAGTACAACTTAGTACATGTAATGCCAACCGTTGCCTTCCAAAAATACAGTATTTCCAGTGCCGTTCATATTATCACTTCATTGTTAAGAGCTGTTGATAATAGTTATAAAAACTCGTCAAGGTTATTAAATACGAGTTTACTAAACTGTATTTTTGTTCGGTATTTGACCAATCTGATGTAACTGATGCGTCTTAATTTGCCTTCACTCGAAGAATCCACGTACCAGAAAGTTGAATCATTCGTAGATCCCGTGCACCATTGATTATTTTTCTTGGGATGTTGGCACCTTTGCCATAAACGACACCTTTTGGCACTTGCCCCCTCTTCTCCACCTGTTTAAATGTAGCCTGCCTCAATGTTGTACTTTTGAATTGAGGTGAAGCGAGTGAAAGGCGTACTCTTTTTGCTGCCATTGAACTTTTTACACATACCTTTCCATACGAGAAGATGATGGGTTTGTCATTCATTAAATGGCCAAACGAGGGAACGTCTCGGGACATGCAAGGTTACCCCCTGAGGGACCAAAAGGTTGTGATGAAAACACTTTGCCTGGCCCCGCATATCCGACAACGTGCTAAACTCGGCCATTGATTTAATGAACGGTTTAGAATTGTTTATACCTAAACTTTCCGTTGGCACGCAATTTCGTTGCCTGATGTAGTTTAATTAATCGACATTGCTGATGATGTGGTTATCAATAACAAAGATGCACTCGTTGCAGTCTTCTCAAAATGTTTTGCTCTTTGCCAAAAACCCAACATTTGTCTACGTGACTTTAATGGCAATGCGAATGCTCAAATCTTAAAAGACGAATCGCGAGGATCATCAAAATGTGTTCGTGCAGGTTCGTATTATCAAAAGTCGGACGGGGACTGGAAATGTGTCCTTGCAATCAGAAATTTTGTATTAATTTAGGTTCCACTGTCTTTCTTAGTCAGGAAATGTCTTCGAAATTGACGGCTGGCCGAGAACGAGTCAATAACACGGCAGCCATTTTGTAAGATTGTTGTCTGTATTCATGTGCTGATAAGAAAATTCATTCTATCCTGTTTGTTATTCCATACATTCCTTTTTTTTCTCCTTTGATTTGCATTTTTAGTTTGAAATATGCCTTAAGTAAGCGATTACGTAGTTGCATCAATTCCTAATTTCCCAAAAAAGGCTCATAAACTACAGTAAATACTGGAGAGAAAAAATGGCCTCCATAATTGGTTAGATATTTTTATGAACATTTTGGTTTGTTACAAGATTTATTATTTTTGTCATGATGTTTAAACTAGAGGTTTCCAAATGCTTACTTCGCCATTTCTATTATTATGCAAATTCGGAACGATCCGGCGTTATTTTTCACACGTATCCTTGGACAAGCTCGATATCTTTAGGTTTACTGCATATATATGCGTTGCATTTTATCTTTGTTTACGTTGCTTTCAACCGCGATGAGAGAGAAGAAGAAAAAAAGACTGGAGATATAACTGCGCAATATAAGGCTAAATGATTAAATTAAGAATCAGCCACTGGGGAGACCCTTGTCACCAATTAAGCGGAGGACAACAAATTGCTTCGATTGCGAAATTATAACCTTGCACGGCTCACGTACAAGAGATGGCCACATTTTGTATTGACTGGAGCCAAAAGCCTCGTCATTTCCCTCGTCATTAAACCATTATTAGATTAGTGTTTTTTTTTTTCATTGAGCAGCATTTTCGCTCTTGGGAATCACCTGTAGAGGTACAGGACGGTACCAGGCAAAGTCTTGGATGCTAGCACCAAATATTTGCTTTCATTCGTAATTCGGTGGAAATTCATTTGCCCAGGTGAACCAACCCTCTCGGCTATTTCTCGAACGCATACGCGTATGAAATCGAAGCAAAAAAAAATCTAATAATTCATGATGTTGACCCAAATATGCGAACTAACTTACTCGGTATAGTTGTATGACGTGCACCTTTATGCCTACGTGCTGGAATGCGTGTCTCCGTGGACGGATGTCTCTAAACTTTCGAGTAACCCTGTACTAAGGCCCCCATTACGATAAAGCTGTGTGGTTTGTTGTCATTCTTATGATTCACGTACGACTATGGCTCACACCAACCCACTTAGCCTGGTTTGTGCCGCAAGTTCATTCACTCCTTAATAAAGCAATATTATAATGATTCGATCAATTATTTCCATTTAATAATGCGAATATCGCCGTGAGTCATTGGGCGGAATTGAAATTGGGAAAGGTTAGGAAACTTATGAAATGTAGGTAGTTTGCGTGGCACGTAAAAACGTACTGGTTGAGTATCCCTGATCCGAAATATTTCAAAATTAGAATTTTTTTGAGCGCTGACATATGTCACGAGTGGAAAATTCTACCTGCTCCTGATAGTACCTGTGCACAAACTTTGTTTCATGCACAAACTTATTAAAATATTGTAGAAAATTACCTTCGGGCTATGGCTGCGTTCACGTTGGACTTGTTTACCAGTCGCTTGCCACTGGAAAACCAACTACAAGGTGAGGCATAAGTCTGTACTCTTGTTGTGCCTCCTGCCTGCAATAGTGCCGATTTAACAGATTTATGCCTCACCGTGTAGTTGGTTTTCCAATGGCAAGCGACTGGAAAACAAGTTCAACGTGAACGCAGCCTGTGTCAGGTCCCCCATATCACGTGGCATTTGCTTGATGACTGCAGAATTCCGAGTTGAATTGAATCGAAGGCAAAGTATAAATAAGTGAAATTCGTGCTTCGACTTGGATGTGGTTTTGTACAAATTTTGTATGGAAATTTTCCGATATCTGAAACACTTCTGGTCCCGAGCATTTCGGATAAGGGCAACTTTTATCTCATTAAAAGAAAAGCAATCGGACGATAAATGCCACTTTTGCACTAGAAAGAAGGTCATTCGATCTCTCGAATACCATGTTGTTGTTTTTTATTTGAGAATATTTAATAAACGTGTCAGTGAAAACGCTTGTGTACACGATATACTGTACGTAAGCATTTTTTAAGAAAGTGCACCATTGCTCAGTGCCAACTGCGATACAGCGCTCGAGTTTTAGTATGGTTCAGAAAACATAAGATAAACAAAATGAAACATCAATCATCCTTCTGATACAATTTGCTTCTGGTCTTCTAATAAATCATAATGTTGCCTACGAATAATTGCACCATCACACTGCAGGTCCGCGCAAATGTCACGGCACATTAATTCCATCAGATTTGCATACTGTTCAAATTGTAAGATTCGAAAATTAGAACAGTAGCGCAGTTTCAATGTTCGTTACTGGCTATATGATATCCTAGTTCCTCATTTATAAAAGTCATGTTTAAAATCGACCTTTACCAAAAATTCAAACTGGGTGGAGGTCCTAAAAGCTCTTTTCACGCTCTATTTGGAAAATCTTTTGACAATGCTTGCACGTTGAAAGTTCCCAGACACCTTCATCCGTTTGTTACGTTTCAGAGTTGACCAACATAGTTGCCCTTCTTTAGAAATTGTAACTTAGCTCCGCTTAGCTGGCTCGATGTAACACATATTCTGCGGCTAAATTCATTTCGAGTTTAATACGGTTTTCTCTTTTTGTCATCAAAAAAAAAAGTTGTGTAGGTATTTATGACACGCTTTATGGTGCGTGAAGGCCGCTCTGCTAACGTTTCAATTGTCTTTCTTGTGCCATTGTTGGTGTTTACCCCTCAAGTGCAGGGTGTTTCTTAAATAATTCTTTTTCCATTCGATGGTGATGATACCATCGACCATTCCGTTACAACGTTAGCCCATCTGCTCATGCTCAGTAGGGAGATATGGATTATTCCCCATAACATTTACAGTAATGTTCTTTTGTGCCCGATGGACTACTCGATCCTTTCATTAAGCATGAATGTTTGTTAAACTCGATATAGAATTGAATATTGCAACATACAGTAGTGTTTACTGTACTGCGCAAAATAGTAAGTGCATTTCTTTGACAAGAAATAAATAGAAAATGGCGGATATATTCTGTATGTACAGTGTGGGTAGGAATTAAGTAGGCATTAAACAATGGCTATGGTTTTTGTAATATTAATGCAATCATAATGAAAATAATTTTTACATGTACCGTATAAAATAGGAATACGGACGCATACATTTAAAATCCAATGTAGGCAACGGCGCCATCCACCAGCTTCCTCAAACGACCGGAGATGGCATCCAGTCTTCTGCAGGAATTCCTGTGGGACGTTGGTGATAACGTCCCGAATACGTTTAGAAGTCCAGATTTCACGTCTATTCTATTCTATTCTATTTTTTACTCTGCAGTCAGTACATAGTACCATGTGGCAGAGGGGATCATCATTCAATT
>JAQGBX010000555.1:0-34048 GCA_034698745.1 Megaphyllum sjaelandicum | reverse complement strand
TGCTGACTGTAGGGTACTGAGTTGAATTGAATTGAATTCTCCCCCTCCTTCGGTATCATCTCTTCCATTTGTTCCCTATTTCACATCCCCTTTTTTCACATTCCACATTTTTTGGACTTAGGAAACAAAGCGGAATATAAGTACGTATTTTTTGGAATAAAAGTAAAATGATCAACGCCTGTTTTCTCAGAAATCCGGTGCACCGAAAAGATGGCTGAGGGATCAGGATCAGGAAGAGGACCGGAAGATGCACCACATGCATGAGGTGCACTACCGTACTGCTGTTCAATTTACGGTCAAACGAGGATATCGACGACGCTGCCCAACGCAGTGAGCTGGGAAAGACATTCCATGAACTCATAGACTAAATCATATTACATTGGGGGATTACAAATCTTGACTGGAGCAGACCAGAGACCGAAGCCATTCTTTCCGTTGTGGATAATTATTTCACGATTCTTCACTTATTATGCCGTCGTAATCGCCAAAATTTGAGTAAGTGCTACTAAACTGACATTTTCTCATTTACGTTTTAACTAATTGGTTTTAAATAGTACAGTACATCGTCAAGGAAGACGGGCGGCGCGCGTAAACCACAACCAGAAGTAGAAACCGTGTAAGTGTTACTTCAACATTATAAACGGACATTTCCTCTGTTTTCTGTTCAACAACAACAAAAATGTTGGGTCAATTTGAAAACTAGAGCGCGATATTGTGTTCGACGTATATATGGCAATAGATGTCATTATCCACGAACGTGACTAATAGAAAACGTGTACGAAGATATCCCATGTATACACGTAACTCAAAAATCATCAATTTCTGGCTCGAGGTGGTATCGAGTCGAACAAAAACTTACTAAATTATTTGGACTTATTTTATCAGGCGTTGAAACTCACTAACTCGGAATGAAAGTGGAGTTTTGTCACTTCCGAAGAGGGTGGAGTCTACGCAGTATGTCTTTGACTCACAGATTGTACTTTCCAACTTTGTTCAATTTGTTTACTAATATATTATTTTATTATTATTATTAAATGCTTTATTCCAGTTTAGGAAAGGGCATAGAAGGGATGTATAGACATCACTTACATCTACCCCAGAATACAATCATAATACAGGCAGAAAACATAGAAAACATAGAAACATAGAAATCAGGATGTGTCCGTGGGGCATAGTGGACATTAAGAGCTCCACGGAGGCGCTTTTGGGTCTGAGCACTCTTAATTTGCCTAGGTTGGGGCGACACCACTAGGCTCTTGTCTTTCTGTCTGGAAGACTACGTCGCGAGCACGTTCTAAGACTTAGACGAGATGGACAAACTTCTTCTGCCAGATGGCTCGGCTTATCTCATCGGCTCTTCGAGACAATATCTCTCTACGCAAATGATGTTTTTGCGAGTTCGGGACACGGAAGAGGAAGCAACGACTTTGCAGCTGCCATGTGTGATGGCAACGAATAGACATTTCCGGAGCCAAGCGGTTCGGTCATTGCCTTTTCTGCTGCCACTCTTTCATTGGTCCTATTTGGAGTTTCTTCTGCGGTTGTTCTAGCTAGCAAAACGGATGTAAAGAAAAGATTCGCTCATGTGGAGTATCGGATTCACATTATTTTCGATTACTTCAAATTTATCCGATTTTAGCGACAACTTGTTTCCTACAGCATCAAGACCATCTTCTTCCTTCGCTGCGTAAACAATTTAAGGCGCACTCGTTTCGTGTAGGTGATGCCTAGTTTGAAGAGATCAAAGCGAGAGACCTATATACACTCGACGGAAAAGCTAAACTAGGATACAAAACTTGATTTCCTCCTTTTGGGTTTTGTGAGTTAGGTTGCGAGTAAAAGTTTAGGTTTCGTGGCAGTGGATACCGAGCTTAACAGGAAGTCTCAATGAAAAATGTCAGAGTGGACTTATTACTGTCTTAATTGTGACGAAAATGGATCTAAATTTATCTAATCGCACCTTGTGGTGGTCACTGCAGGTCAACACTGAATGTTTTGCACAACCAACCAGATAAAACCAATGTCCACCAAATGGGCAATTTTGTACTCTTTGGTCAAGTGGGCAGTATGTAGAACCCCTCCAACGGTTTAATCTGGCCGAAAGATTAAACATGACCCCTGCTTGTTGGTAGAAATAGGTTCGGACAGACCAGTGAGTCAGTGACTATGGATCACCATGGACAATTTGTTGAATTTAGTTCACTCTCGTAATACCTAACAATTACAGTGACACAAACAATTGTTCACATAAATGCTAGTGAAAGTTTACTGACATCGCAAACTTCCAATAGACTTTACCATAAAAAACTAAAACATAGAACATTAAAAGTGACATTTCCTCTTTCATATTAAAATAAACAACTTGAAAAAAAAACAATATTTGAAAATAATATGAACAATAACAGTGGCCACGACATGTGAACAAATATTTTGCTGACTTACTGCTACCAAATTAATGACGTGAATGGCCACCCTTGGCCTTTATTGCCTCTAATATTCTTTGAGGCATACTATCAATTAGCTTCTTACAACAATCCTTCTCGATTTTATCCTAAATCTCTTGAACTCTCTGCCATAATTGTAGCATGCTCGATAGTGGCTCTGAGAAATCTGCTTCAGTACATTTTTTAAACATCGTCATTGGCTAACAGTATAATGCATGTAAAGGATAATTTGGAATCTAGGATTCTATATAAGTGCTCTTATGACCAAAATATCCTAGACATTATTACATAAGAACAATTGCCCTTTTCTGTGCTATTCTTTTCAACCAATGCCCCAACACCCCGATATGCACATAATCGTAATTGTCCCAAGATATATTAAATAATATGGTTAAAGTTCGTTAAATGTTTGATTAGAATTGGAATTCTTTCTTAATCCAGTGGAAAAATTCAAGTTTTCACTGTATGTTATTAATTTCAAGTTTTTAGTTGAGAGGCAAGATGTTTGATAAATTCTGCTTTTGAGTAACTTTTTAATGTTCTAAAAACATTTGAAAATTTGTTTCTTAAAAACGTCTGTTTGACAAATTCCACAAAGTCACTCCGACAAATTCTTTTCAAAGTGTATCACCACATTTTGTCAATGGTATGAGTTTGATTTTTCTTTTAACTGTTTAGTTTCGGCAACCGGGAAGAGATCTTGGAACACACAGGTATTGACCTTACAAGTGTGGGATCTGTGACTGGCAATGAGGACGAGGACTCTGGATTCACCTCCTATCACTCCAGACGACCGGCAAACTCACCGCACCAAGATGGCAACTCAACGTTAACGGACAGCTACACTTCGAATGACATCTATCGTGGGAATCTAAGGGCTGATGATTCCATGCACGACAGTGCTAGTGAATCGTCCTACCCAGAAGGCTACTTGGGCAGTGCGGACAAGTATCCTAATCCAAATTATGGTGGGGGTCATCAAATGCACCCCCAAGTCCATTCCGATGTCTTCCAGCAAGCTGGAACGCCCAGCCAGCATGGTTCCAAGCAGCACTTGTATGCCAATGCACCTCCAAAGCCAAAGCGCATGGGTGGGCCAAACGACATATATATGCTCAATCGAGAATCTGAGGTCATGTCTCCTCGCCAACTTACTTCTCAGGGACAATATGTAGATTACGCGGAGAGGGAGAAAAGTGGACATCACACTCAACACGGGACCGTTCGTTCTACTAGAGATCAGCCCTTGATGGCGAAACACAGGCAAGAGGAATACCAAGGGCCAGTGTCATCTCAGCGAAGGACGCCAGACCCTTATGCACGCACTGCTATTGTTCAAGGATTCGAATATGCAGCTCCAGCTGGTGCTCGCCATGAACGTAATGGGCATTATACAGATGATTATGCTGCCACTATTGCAGCTGTAGCTGGCCAGATGCACTCTCAGGGACACGAAGAGTACCAACGAAGGCAGCCTATTGAGTATCAGCCTCTTCGTGTTCCGAAAGGGACAGCATTAGCACTCCGTCCACATTCAGCAGAATTTTTGGAGCACAAAGTTTATGCGGAGAAAGGACATCATGATTTGATACCCTTACATCAACGGCGTGGAAGGAGTGGGGAAGTTGTACAAAGTAGGCCTAGATCTAGCATCGAGCGTTATGCCTTGCCTGACTACATTACCAATGATGAGGAATTGGCAGATTACAGGACTCAGCTCCTTGGTGAGCGACTGCAGGCAGCAGGCAAGGAAAACCAACATCTGCAAGAACTCATTAATGAGCGCAGAAATGGCGTTCGAACTCCTCGAGAGGCGCCCCCTTCTAAGATGAATGCCGCAGCACACAATATGTCTTTTGATAGCTATTTAACTAGAGACGCTTCCTACGGCTCGCTGCACAGCTCAGCTGCTCCTCAGCAGTCACAGTCTGTTGTGCGCCCGCATCACATGCCATCGACTCATCTGGAGAAACTTACCACCACGCCTTCAACTTCAATGCTGGCACTGGATGCAGCAGCTCGGAATTCTGGCTCTGCTGGGATTTCACCTCTAGCTAGAGCAGAAGGCAGCCGCACGCTCCCCAGAGATCGTAGCTTCATGCGAAGTGCAAGTGCGCGGTTACCTACGGCTACTTCAATGAATTCAGTTGCTCAAAACCGTTACAGCAATGGAAGCCGAGAGGACACCCGATGGAAGGCTCAGCAACGTGAGGAATCCATGAAAAGGTTGCTGGAGTGGAAGCAACGCATGTTACAATCACCACTAACCAAAAAATACCCTTCCAAGGGAGGGGTAGCTGGGTTGCTTTTGCAGCCACATTCTGTACCTTCTTCGGCAGCTACAACACCATCATCTGGGATGGCGCGCCTTTTGCTTAACGACCAGCAGCAGAAGTTAGTTCAACAACATCGGCCAACTACACCTCACAGAGCAACCACGCCTTCTCAGCAACAACCACAACAACAACAACAACTGCAGCAAACAACAACTCAGGTGGAAAGCACACACATGAATTCTGTCAGGATGCAAGCCAATGAACAGTACAGGCAACAGGTTTGTTATTTGGGAAATAACTGCATTTTTGAATAAATTGAGTTTACTTATCATGTAAATTTGTAGTAATGTGAAAACTTGGATTTATGGAATGGGTAAGAAATTTATCATGAAAATTTTGAAAAACATGGAAATTATGCATTTTAGGCATAGTTTATATGCTTATGTAAAATAATATCAAAACTATCTTATTGATTTCTAGTTAATATTTTAGAATTCAGAATGTTTTGAATACTTTGTATTTGCTTGAGTATACAAAACATCATTCAATCAAAATGTTACTTGATAATGCGACTGATATGCTGAAAACGCTTATATACTGGGTGAACACAAGCTTTTATCCCGCAAATAACATTTACACCATTAAAGGTATGACAATTTTGTGTGTGCATTTAAATAGGAAGTCATGGGTGCTCTATCCATTGATGGTATTAAATGTTACCTAAGACCATTTTTTGAACGAAAAAAACTGGTTTCGTTTTCATTGGCAAGCTGTGCTGCAGCACAGTGGTGTACTGAGTGCACCAGTGTGCTGCATCGCAGCTAGAAATTGGTGTTGACCCCTGTTTTCAAAACATTGTAACAACTTCAAATACTTGCCAATGAAGACGAAACCAGTTGAATTCATACAAACAAACCATGCTCTTCCTTTTCCTTATTTGACGTTTTGTCCTAGGTGTTACGGTTCGTAGTTTTTTTGATTTCGTTCAAAAAATAGTCTTAGGTAACATTTAATACCATCAATGGATTGAGCACCCATGACTTCCTATTCAAGTGCGCCCACATAATTGTCATACCTTTAATGGTGTAAATGTTATTTGGGGGGATAAAGTGTGTTCACTCGGTGTAAATGTGCATTTGCATTATAATTTTTGGAAAACAATTTAACATTGTTGTCTGCTAAAAGCTCAGGTAATAAAATGGCCGGAATTCTAAAGAATTACTTTAAAGAGGTGCATGTACTTAAAAGACTTTCAAGGTGTGAAGAATTTAAAGAATATAAATATAGTATAATAATTACTATTCTGAATGGCAGAAACATACCATCAGTTTTTCTAAACATATTAAGGCCAATAAATGCATACACTAAACCGGATAATATTTCTAATTTTTTGTGGCTCAGGTTCTTAAAGATTTAATTAGTCAGGAAACTGGGCTAAAAAATCAGCCTACTGGACTACTTAGAGCTGAAGAAAATCCCGACAGGAGTGATAGAAATTCTCTCAATTGGCGAGACAGGGATCCCGTGAAGGGGAGGGAAAGCCATGATCCGGCAGTCATTGGAAAAATAGAAAAAGGAATGAAGACATCTCGGACGCCCTCCAGGTCACCTAATAGAACTCAAGGTACCTTGGTAGTCTATTGTTATCATCACTTAATTTGATACTTCCTGATATATGTAAATTTATATTTATTTCTAGAACACCGACGGTCCACTTCTTCCCTTAATCGCTATTACAACAGTTATTCATCTGATGATGAAGGTAGGCAAATGTGCATATTTATTTGCATTATGATTTCGAATTTTTACTTCTCACAATCATGTCTTCATAGTTTTTTTTATTGAAAATGTGATTGTCATTTATTGATCTATGCCGAGCCCAAGGTCATTTACCTTCAATGCTAAAAATAAAACTTGATTTTTTATAACATTTTGAAATTCGTCCTTGTATTTAAAAAAAAATCAGCAGTGCAAGAATTCAAAATTGAACGCCAAGATTCGGAAGAATTTGGACAATCCAACGATTTTAGATTCTTGCTAAACTTTTTTAATTTCTTGTTAAAATTCAAGATCGAATATAAAAATACTTTGTCTGATCTAGATGAGTGGTACATCAAATGGAAAAATTAATCTGGAAGCTACTGTATAAACCATTCTTAAAACGCTAGTTTGTTGTTTTATCATTATGGGTATAGGGCGTTTTGAGCTTGGTAATAGACCATGTTAAGCTGTGCATTTAAGATTCTTCTGTTATTAACGACTGCTGTGCATCCCTCCATATTTTTTACATGTAATTATTATTCTATGATACTGTCTACAAAGAATCCTAATGTATATGCCATTTGAATAATACTTTTTGCTAATTTTTAATTGTTAATTTGCATGCTCTCTCCATTACCATGGTGGCAGGGTTATTTCTCTTTGCATTGCCTCTGTTTTGTTCTTTGATTAACAAATCATTGATAGGTTGCTTCCCAGGTGTCAACAAAAATGATTTTAGGTAATATACTGTATGCCACCATGACATCAGCTCAGGGTGACCCAAAAGTTGTTGCAGCTTTCTTTGTTGAAACTAGTGGAAAATTGCCATGGACTTAAGACTTTGTAATTTTATAAAATATGCTTAATGTGCAATTTTAGTAAATATTTATGTTGCATTTTGTTTCTTATCTTTTGGAATTTGTTTCCTAGTCCTTCCTTTTTATAATGAGCCTAAGAGACTGGTATACTACAGTGCTATGTTTGTTAGTCTTAAATATGAGTAGCGCATATCATGTATTAAAAATATAGTGAAATATCTAGTATCTGAACGACATGATTGCTTAGTGATGTTATGGACATTTTTGGTAGTCACGTGGACACCGACCTGGTTGACATTGATGCATCGTTGAGGCTTGGCCATATCCTAAAAATGAAAGTTTGTTTACCCTGTGGATTCGATTATCATTGGATTTCTCTGCTCTGCCTCATCTTTTGCTGTTTTTAAACTTATATTCGCCTTAGCAGATTTCTTGGTGTATGCCCTAGAATCTGCATTGTAATTATTGGGCAAGCATCACACTCTTCCGGTTACTTGACAGCAATCTTTATTCAAGACTAACATGGCATCCTTATTATCAAAGAGCCACATTAATAGCGGCATCAAAACGTACTTTTTTCCTTTCTCTACTAATAAATTAACATTATACTTACTTGATTCCTTGTTTTTACTAATGTTTCATTATTGCTTTATGATGTTTAACATACTTGACATTAACAAATTTGAAAAATAACAGGCATTGATATTTTAAATTTAAATGAATCTTCATCAATTGCTACATTTGGATTTATCTTACAAGTTTTTTGTTCTGTTATTTTTCTTTGCTTTATTTACAAACCGGAAGAGGTGAGCTTGCACGATCTAAGGCGAGCCAGATTGGAAGCCCAGGCAAGCCGAGCCAGAAAAAATAGTACTGATAGGCAGTATGGAAATGGCCGAAGATCAGAAACATCTCCAAACGCGGGTAGTGCTCACTCGGAAGGAAGCAAAAACAAAATGCCAGATTATGTCAACATTAATATGCTTAACGAGAGCAGAGATAGTGAACACAGCAAAAATTCGGCATCTTCTGAAAGAAGTGATTCAAAGATCAGAAATGTTATTTCAGCCGGACATGAATATGCTAATTTACCATTAAAAACAAGGGCTGGTGAAGTAGGAGGTATTCACGGCGACCAAATTGTTGCTAAAAATGATTCAAATGAGTGCTCTACCATTTCCGAAACGTCATTTGCAACAGATCCAACCACCAGAAGGCGACATTGCTCCGAGCCCAATCGTTCTCACAGATGTAATCGTCATTATGATGATGAATATGAGGATGATGGTGGTGATGAGGACATGGACGAAGATACTGACAATATGCATTCTACCAATATCGCTACCAAGAGGTCCAAGGATATGGAAAACAGAGATATTATAAATGCCAAATACTCTCGCAAGTACTTTCAGGACGAGTCTACTCAAACATATAATACGTATAAAACTGTTGCACGTGACTTGGATGACGGCAAGCTATTGCAGCAAGATCAAATCTTACGAGACGATTACGTTTCTAAAAAAAATTCTTCTGATTCAAAAACAGAAATAAACTTAAGCACAACCACCTCAAATATTGATCACGATTTTTTGGAAGATAAACACAGTGTCGAGGAAGTGCGTAGTCAGGACAGATTCTTCCATAAGTACTATCGTGAAAGAAGGACGAGTATGGAGTCATCTTCAAGCAGAGCGCGTGAAAATCACTCGGACACACCACCGATTGTACGATGGCAAACGCTGCCAGCCAGATCTTATAATAAATTCGAAGATAGCATTTCAGGCGTTGACAATTGCAACCTAAAACGTTTGGACGCCATTCCGTTGTCAGAGTGGCCTGGCAATGCCATTGATAAGATTGGAAGCTCCAACAGCGATTCTCTGTCCGCTGACATTCTTTCAACGCCTGTAGAACCTCCCGAACCATTTAGAAGTACATATTCCACGTCGGTAGAAACGATGACAAATACCTGGAGACCGTGTTCACCGCCATTAAATTTGGAATCTCGATTTCTGAGTCGTTTCTCAAGTCCATTTGCGACTAATGAAGAGCACAAAGATCTCAAATGGAAACAAAATAATTCTCTGAATGACAAGATCAAATCAAACGAAAGCCCAGTTCCTTTTTCCAACCCACAAGATACATCCTGCACAAAAGTTGAAGGTGCAGAAGCGAGCCAGTCTTGTAGAAACCTCGATAATTTGATTGCTCATCGCTTGAATTTGAATCCGTCGTATTATGAAACCTTCATGTATTCTCATTCGTCTGATAATTCTGATAAAGCGTGTCGTTTGTCCAACGAGGCTGTTATAATGTCTGATAAACAACAATTACAAACGTTTAGTGCAATTACAGAGCTATCCCAGCCTCTTGATTTCCGAAAGCAAAAGGAATCACCTCCAAAAAACATTGTTCAAGATCGAATAAAGATATTCGAGTCTCAAGGCGACGTTCCAGTGTCGAGTACCTCGAATCCCTCTGCGTCTGGTAGAAAAAGTGTATCTAGTACTATTTCATCAAAATCAACATCCCCTAGTGGTCATTTGGGTAATTCACCTGGGGATAAGAGCATCAAAGATCCCAGAGAGACACCTGAACCCTTGCTAATGGACACTACCGTGCAAGTGATACGACACCAGAAAGAATCGCGAAATTTTCGGCGCCGGTTTCATAGTGATACGGAAACGCTGTTGTATGACAGCTCTTCAGCTTCTTCTGGGGAGGAACAGGTTGATGACAGCACGAAAAACATAATTTTACATACCACGAATGATAAGTCCAGTAATGATTTACTATGTGATTTACGCCTTTTGGCTGACAGTGGTAAAGGTTTGTCTATTGACAGAAAATCGGAGTGGATGATAAAACCGGATCCTGTTGTTAGTGAAATTAAACCTGAAGAAATGCAGGACGAAGTTGATATACACGTTGAAGACACATCTGGCGTGATAAATTACAGAAATGGTTTTAAGCCACTTGGTATAAACCAGAGCATATCGATGAAAGATTTGTCTTTTAGAAGCAGAGATGAATCTAGAGTTGTTAAAATAAAATCAAGTTCGGATGTTGAGGAGTATTATCTTCCCATGAATGGGGTTGGAATGGGCTTCGCAGCATCGGGCGGAAAACTACCAGTATCGTCTGTATTTGGAAAACTTCCTGATAATAATAGCCCAATCAATAACAGTTCCCATTCATGGCTTATAGAAGAAGGCAATAAGTATTTGCTGGAACCGGATGAAGCAGTTTATGTGCAGATGGATGGTCCCAGTGTACTGCAGACAACGTCGCCGCTGAAGAAGCCCAGTGCGTCGTCGATTATCTCCCCGATTGAAGAAAGTGGAAGTGATAAACAAGATGCAGACATGGACAGTTCTTATTCTTGCCGCTTCAAAAATGTTTCTGCAGAATGCCAAAGTTCGACATCTTCCACCTCGTTGCCAGAGGGTGGGAATTCTGAACAAAGAGACTCTTTTACCTTCGATAATTACGGCTATTATGAAATAGCCGATGACTCTATGTCGACAAAAGATGTTTACAAGGAAGATTCACTTTCCTCACATTATGAACCTATATATGCCGAGTTAAAACTCACTTCTATGAATGGTTCTGGCTCCTCTAAGACACCTCTCAAAGGCCTCTTTAACGAAGCGGTTTTAAGCCAACGAGAGACCTCACCCTCTTTACCACAACGAAATAGTTCTAGTTCATCAATTCAGTCGATCTCTAAATCTGTGTCTAATTCAAAGTTACGTTTAAACGAAGTAAAAACTGTAGATACTGACAGCAGTACTTTGGACAAAGCGGCACAACAGAATATCACACCCAGTTGGACCAAGAAGGATCTTGGCCATCCCAGCACAAGTAGCGCTTCTGATGCGGATGATGAAGCCAGCAAGGATTTTGAAATTAATCCACGCTTTAGTCTGTCAGATTCATTCCGACCAGCTTCATATTACTTGAAGGTGTCAGCAGCTGGTTCCATGACAAAAAATAACAAAAATCAAACTCAGCCTTCGTCAGAAGAAGAATTGGAGTCACCACCTCCTATCCCTTTGTCTCCACCACCTACTTTGTGTGATTCTAGAAAACCAGAGCATTTAGATTTGCAGTGTGCCAAAAACACCAATTCTGATTCGGGAATTTCTTCCACAATGACCACTACCATGAGGCCAGTTTTGAAAAATGCTCACTTATACAAGAATTCACATACCTATGGTCAAAAATCTGGTCTTCCGATAGTTTCAAAAGCTTGCTTTAAACCACGCAGGGATTCTACTGACCTCTCTGATATTAGTCCTCCTACATCGCCTCTACACTCCAGGCTCAATTATTCATATTACAGGGTTTATGAGGACGAGCGGCGCGTAACGGATCTGCTGGTTAAACCCGTCCTTGCCGAGTCCATGCCACCATCAAAAAGTGCCCCTTCTAGTCCCACTTCAAGCACGATGAAACCTTCCAGTTTGTCTTCCAACACATCTACCGTAGCTCACCCAAAACTGAATCTCAACGTGCGCAAATTGCGCATTTATGACGAAGGAAAAGCCACTGCAAACTTAGTATATTTGCCAATCAAGAGCCAATCCTTGACGTGTACCCATTCTATGGAACCAAAGAAAAATTTGCTAATTCGTGAAAGGAAGTCTAATGATGAATTCCAGTTTTCATCTGTAGTTAAAGATGCTGGAACACAGTGGTCACCACCCATCTCCAGTGCTTCAGAGAGCGATCCTCCTACAGCAGTGGAGGAGAACCTAAGTGCATCCAATAACGTGCCATTAGTTATCAACGTAAGTAGCGAGTCTCAGGACGTACTTCTGCAGGATGAAAGTAGGGAATCAGGATCAAGAGACAGGTCTGAAGATTTTCCCATCAATCATGGAACCACTGCACCTTTGAATCGATCGCCTGTATCGGCACCTTATTACTATTCTGATCTCCTTCGGGAGGATGACAATTTATTTGGCAGTTGTGATGGGTTCAGTTCTGCAGCTTCAGTTACCTCAGAGCGCAGCCATTCCCGTTCTAGTGGCTGTTTGCACAGTCATGGGATAACCAAGCGAAGGCAGTACCAGCTTAACAACAGCAGATCCATTGGCGGGGTTCACAGATTCGAAGTCGGTCGTAAAGTTAATAACATCGAGTTGGCAGAAAATCGGGGCTTAAGATCCACTCGCCAGTTGAGCAGCAGTACTCCTGCTGTGACAGTAGAAGGCGATCGCCTCAGAGTAGCAAATGAACTAACTAATTCTATAGTGTATTTAGAAGCAAAGAAATTGGCAGGCACAGAGCACAATACATATGAGTCTGACACGCTGAAAAAGCTAGCAAGGGCAGAACATGATAGGACTGCATCAGCACATGGGTTACCAGGCGTTGATCTTAGGAATCTCTATCCATGTGGTATTGCTGGAGAAAAATTAGCCCCGGCATCTTCCCTTTTGGCAGTCAGTCTGACGTCGCCGCCGCAGATGCAGTCACGACGATTGTCCCGATCCTTGGAGGGTCTTCTTTTGGATGAGTCATTTAGTGGTCAACGTCAACCTAGTAGATCGGAACGAAGTGAAAGCCTTAGCCAGCAACATAGAGTTTCCGCTACTGAAGCAGGGATCTCGGAAGATACGCATGGTACCAGATATAACTCACATCAAGACACTTTTAGATCTACTGCTGTTAGGGACGCTTATTTGGGACTACCTACGCAACGAAGGCAGAATTCTGGATTGGCGTCATTGCACAGAACTGACATGGCATCGAACATGAGGATGGCACAATCAATGGTGGGACTTGACCAGCCCAGTTTGGAAGGGGATCCAATGGGCACTTTCTCGGGTGCACCAAGACATGGCATTGATCTTAGACAACATCATTTTTTAGGCAAAGGTCCGTCGTCGGAAGCATTCCTAATAGATCAGGAGAAATTGAGACAGTGGGACCTCATGTCCTCTGCCCCATCCGCCCCTTCTTCCACGGCACAAGGATCTAACTCAAGGGGTGAAGTGTGCCCGGTAGAAGGCCAGATTTCCGTATATCAACCAGGGGCAGAATTTGCCACTTCATGTTTTGCCGGGTTTCCACAAATAGACGCAGATAACATTCACTTGGGTCTTCCATCAACAGAAAGTGCTCAGCATCTTTTTTTAGAGGAAAGTCAATGGGTAGCTGCCACCTCGATGAAATTTAGGGATGATACTTCTTCTCCGTATAATGGTCATCATCATCATTTTTTAGTAAAGCGAGAGAGGTCTGATTTTGATGGTGGAGGTAAGACTGCTCACCCAGATTGCAAAATTGAACAAGGCCCATCCACAGGTACAAATGTGGTCCTGGAGAAGAAGGATGCTGCCCTCATTGCCAAGGAAGACACTGAGAGATATTTTTTCCAGTCCGATGCTGACCAGCATTGCAAGTTATATTCCGAGAATGGTAACAGAAGTTTGGGCTTTCAATCGATGGAGCAGCAACCTTTTGTAGGTGCTTGCGTGGCGCCAGATGTTCTTTGTGATTCAGGTGACTATCAATGAGACGTCCAGTGCAATTTATCGTTACTAACAGGTGATGGTATTGAGATGTTGTTATAAGATTGGAGATTTATTAATGGTCCATAACTATGTTTCCGTAAGGTTCTGCTTGCATTAAAATCAATAAGAAAGATCTAGTTTTCCTTGTTTAATATAAATTTAAGCAAATCGCTTGAGTAGAATTATCATCGAATTTTATTGAATTATTACATTTTTTATCACATTCTATGATATTATATGCACATTATATGCTACAGCTTTAGATGTATGAGAATCGAGGTGATGCAGTGCTTTTGCTATAGCGTCATTTTTCTTTGTTGATATTACTTTGTTCTTACTCACAATTATTAAAGAATTCTTATACCAAATTTATTTAATACCAATGTAGTTGAAATATATTAAGATTCATTTTCATGTTAGTTCAATAGTTGGCATGAAAAATAAAACTGCTACTATATAGTAAACATTTAAAGACATCAGGACATTTAATGTCAAATTTAATTTATGCTTATCTGCTTGAGTTTAAAAAATCTTACCTCAGGATGTTAAGATGGAAACTAAAACCATATCTATTATTTAATTATGTTTTCAATAACAAATGAAAAGGCAATATCTAATTATGGTGATACATTTAATAAACGTCTTCCAACACATGGGGAAAAGGCTAATCCAGTTGTTTTAAAACTAAATCCAAGTTGTATTTGTCCTGACACTGTACATTTTATTAAATGATCTAGAATCATGGTCAGGGTCACTCCGCAATCAAAAAGAAAACCGTTCTCCTCTACGGCAGCAGGCATTACGATTACCACAGAAAAAAAAGCACAGAAATGATGCATCCACAGCACCCCCAGGTCTCAAAACTGTCCGGGAAGATATTAACGTTTCCGATTCAGAAGTACAAGCAGAAGTGGTAATATAAATAATAAATCATGTTCATTAGGGATGTGATATCTAGAGAGACACTGTAATACTCTTATCTCCCGATTTTGCTATTCTAACTTTGATTATTTTCTGCCTTTGTCATTTATAATAGAAAATGCAAAACGTGAAATTTCATAAATATCTGAATGAAAAGGATTATGATGATCCGAAAGTAAAACTTAGTATTTCTGCTGGAGATCTATTGGGGAAAACTGTAAGTTTTTTGCAATTGGTCACATACAGTAGTTATCATGCTGTTGTTTTTTTTAACTAATTTCAAATGTACAAATGAAAATTAAGTAAATTACTGTATAGGTTTTACCTAGTTAATATAGAAATTTTCAATAAAATGACCTTGTGGTGATATATTTTGACAAATTTTCTAGCATGAGGAACTGGTTCTGCTTCTTATACAGTTGCGAAGAGATCAGGCTAAACTTGAACAAGAAATGCACAACTACAGCGTGGAGTTGGATACTGAACATAAAATGCTACTTTTGTGAGTAAATTGTTGTGTAATGTGTTTGTTGCAAGGTTCGTTTCATTTGAGTTAGTAACTTATCTGCAACCTTGTTTTTCATTTAGCGATACAAGCAATAGAGTTGAGCATGTAAATAAACAGAAGCAACTTATCAAGCAGTATGAGGAGTTAACTAAACAAGTAATATTTTTTTGTTTTTTTGTTGGTATGTCTTATTAGCCAGATTTTTGTATTGATTTATTTTTAATTACAGTATGACCTGACCAAACCTTTAATCAATCTTGTTGATAACATGGTTAAACTGGGAAGCTTGTATGGTGGATCTGAGCAAATGCTGGCTACCCAGTATCAGTTGGACAAATTGCCCCCACAAGATTATACGCCCCCCAAAAAAATGATTGAATTTTCACGTCGCTTACAAGAGCAGCGCCTCCTTCAGCATGAAAGGGACGAATGGGATCAGATTGCCCCTGAACAGGTAGACCTTCAGGTTGGTAGTGTTGTGGTGATTTTGTATTTTTTTTAATTTCATTTTTGTTTTGTCAATTTCTACTTGTGCCAAATTTATTTTTGTGTAGCAAATTGTTGTAAGATGTTGGTCTTATTTGTATGGCTAAGTGAAATATTTTTTCATGAACTGTTCAGTGTTTAGTAGTTAATCTTAATATGTTGTTAAGAAGGGAAAGATTTAACTTGAAGATAATAAAAACTAATTGGTTTGATGAAAATTTGGAAAAATGAAGACAATTATACGCGAAATGCCTATTCATGAACACTACAAATAGATACTGAATGTAATGATTTTTTTTTAATATATTCAATATATATTCATTAAATTTGACATTTGACCAGCTATTACCTTGATCAAAAATTACCTTGAATTAAAACATGTTAAGTGTTTCGAGAAAATTTTCTATGCTATCATCTCATTTTTGTTCCTTGTACTTTTAGTCTAAACTTCAAGAACTTTGTAAACTTGATCAAGCTCTTCACGAAGAATCTTATTTTGTCTCAGGGCTGCAGCAAGATAAGGTTTCAACCTCATTTAAATACAGGATGTCATTTATATGAAAATGTTTATTAATTATTGTTTTCTGAAGGATATGATTTCAAATTATTAGGACATGCTAGAGAAAGCTGTTGAGAGCCTTAAAGTGAAATTGGATAGCTGTAGAGAAAGTCCTATGGAACTCGAGAAACTGCAAAAACAGCTGAGAGCAGCTGAAAAAGAGCTTACTAAAATACGCAGTCAGTTAACTCGTGGGACAAAGGTAAGCCTTATGGATTTTTCTTTCATTTGTGACGACGTGTGCTTGTATCGAATTTGTAAAAAATTTTAATTTTTATAGAAATTAGAAGAAACTGCCTCTGACAATGCAAAAATTGAAAACGAAATCTTGGTATTGCGGCAAAAAATGCAGGCATCAATAAAGCAAGGGTTAAGCTCTGGAAGTCTGGTAATAAAACATTAATATATGTGAAGTTTTATTGAAGTGAATTTAGGTATTGTAGATTTTCACAGTAGTTTTATTACCCTTGTTGTTGAAATAAATGTACTATTTAAGTGCGGCTATTCCGAGTGTATGGATTCATGAAAAAATGTTAACTTCAAAGCTGTTTAATTATTATTGCAACATTTTAAAGATATCTCAGAAATCAGAATGTTATTACTACTATTCAAAAAGGGTTAAATTTATCCATTTGGCTTTTATATGTGAAACATTTTATATTTTTATGAGAGAAGTTTAACATATGTCAGGAATGTACTTCATTCCAAATATTTTCTAATATTTCCAAAGAGAAGTCTATGCCATGAAGATATGTTTATTTGTAGAACGAAGCATCTCACGTAAAGGTACAGCTTGAAAAAGAATTATCAAGGATTTCTAATGTCATGGAGGATTTAGCATGGAAGAGGGAAGAATTAAGCGGTGCTTTGGAACAGCTCAAAGACAGGAACAAGGCCTTACTGGCAGATGTAAGAGCCAGTCCAACAGGAGTTGCCGGTATGTTACACTTTTTAAGATATTATATTTACACCCGTATCACAATTCATTATTTAGCAAGAAATTCAATCCAAATTTTGGAAAATTTGATAAAATATATCTCACACAAAATGAATCGGTATTTGAAGCTAAAAGCCATGAATTTTTTCCCAAATAAAATGTATTCATAATTTTTAATTATTTATTTAGGATCTGCAGCACTTCCTGGTCGTAAAAATCATCGTAGCACATATCTGGAGACAGACTTGGATACAATGGAAACACGTGATATAATTGAGAGCTGGAAACGTGGGGAAGGCCTCACAGCCAATTCTGGTGGCCAACGACGGTCACAAGTTCCACTTTATGTAAACACATACAACAACAATGGACTAGAAACTGGATCTCTAACCACCAGCAGTTTTAGCAGCAGCAAGGCAAGTGGAGGTTTTCATAAAATCCAGTAATCTTTTAATTTATATCTACTTATTGATGGCTATGTTTTCAAATGTTTCACAACTCAAATAAGTTTATTCAAAAATACCATGTACGATGAGGTAACTACATGTACTTTGCAAATGTATTTTTATACATAGTATTAGAAATCTTTTTAGAAGTATGTCCCAAATAAGCTGCTCCAGATTCAATGGAGTTAATTATTTCTAAGGTTCATTGCCAAATTGATAATCAATTGTCTTTTTATTTTCTATTTTAGGAAGATGTGAATTCATCATTGGAGTATGTTCACTCAGAACAGCCAGATGGTGATGCTTACAAGCCGCAAGATATTAATGATGCTGATGATAAAATGAAGCGCTTCTATGGCATTTTACCTCGAGAAAAGCCTGCTGAAATCAAGACAGTAAGAATTGTTAAAAGGGAATCTGAGCGCAGGAACAAAGGGAGGGATCGACGTAAGCCCAGTTACGAAGGGGATTCATCACTAACCAAAGTGGGAGAGGACTGTGGTGACGCTGCTTATTTTGAAGACCCTGAATTAACCGAGGGTGAGAACCTAACTACTACATTTGTGTTAAATAAGTTAGATCAAATTTTTAAGTTATTGAAAGAGTTGCTTTTTATTGTTTAGAAATGCTCCAATTTCAACGTTCCATGTCACTTCCCAGAAACTATGGGCGATCCCCATACTTGTTACCTGGCCAGCATGTTGGTCCAAATGTTGTAGGATTAAATATTGATATTGCATCATTACAAGGGTCTCAACCTTGTGCAAACGCTCTTGCCCTTAGTAATGCCAACAATAAAAACGTTTCATATTACTACAGAACGCCTAGCCTTTCGGTGAGTGATTATGTTTTATTAATTTGTATTTCTTTGATCTGTATCTGTAATTATGATAAGAAATTGATTGAAGTAATTGACATGGGAGGAGGGGGGGAAATTAGTTTTTTTTTGTTTTTTTTTTTGCAATGACTTCTGTGGATAATTTGATAGCTTCAGTTTTAAATTATATTTATGTTTATATTGCTTATTTATTAAGCTCCTAAATGCCATAATGCCAACATTTGTATCATTTATTTATTTTTTTTTTTTTATTTTCTTGCATGTTTATTTTGTTTCTTTTACAAGAATTTAAGTTCTGAACCGAATTTGTCAGCACATGAACGCCTTTTTGGTAATTCATCAAATGGCACTCCAACGAATCCTGAAGCCACTAGTCCAACCTTATTCACTCCAGCCTTCAAATCTGAAGCTGCACGGAAAATTGTGGCTGAAACTGCTCACGAGCTGGCCACCAATATATCCACTAACTTGTCTTTAAACACTGATGGGGTATCCTATTCCCCAGAGAAGTATGAAGCTGGAAGTCTTAAGCGACGACAGAAACGAAGGCATTATACTATATCTAGTAGTCAGCCTATGGTTTTGGAGACCTTTTCACAAAAGATGGCAAGTGCTCAAAATAGGATGTTATTCTCAAATGACTAACAAATTAACAAGATGGTAATTAGTTTGAGTGAAAGGAGTTTCAAAATCAAACTTGAACCCACAATAAGGTGCTTTGGGATTGCCAATGTTTAGACGTTCTCCCTTTTTGTATCCTGTTCTGGTGAAGTCGTATATCATAAGTAAATTTATTTCACTTGTTTTGTGGCACATTCACAAGTTACCTTGATTTATAATGGTCAAATTAACAGCTATACAATTTTGCAATATTTACTTGTTTGAATCACAAAGTTGTAGTTGACACAAGATTTTGAATCCTGGATGCCTCTACTTTCACTTGCAACTGCACCTTTTTATCTAAATAATCTCACATATAGATAAGAATCCACTTATATTGTCCATTGCATTATTACGCATGGTTGATGTATTGCTCTTTTTCTTGTAAACCTTAGGTGCACGCTCGGTCACGTGATGATTTGGATATAGAGAGGTGTTTAAGGTCCTCCAACACTCCAGATGTTGTTAAAAGCACCATAAAAAAGAATGAAATGTTTGATGAAAGCACCATTGACCGCGAGGTAGCAAGTTTTACCTAAGGGTTTCCATTAATCCTGACGTTTTCTCATAGCTGGTGTTGTATTCTTAACGGTATCAATTCAATTTAATCTTTTACAAAGCTTGGACTTCCACAAAAAATTCTCATTCCCGAACGTTACGTCGAAGAAGAAGGAGAGGAACTTTCAGCAGCTGAGCAACTTCACCGCCTTCAGAAAGCGGAATCCATTCGAAAGATGCTCTCTGAAAGTTCAACTTTTGGAGACGTACCTCAGGAGGAGGCTAAATCTGCTACGCTCAAGAAAAAGTTTGAGGCTGATAGAAAACAGAGGGAGCATCTTCTTGCCCTCAATCAAATAATTGCCAAAGAAGTGATGGAAAGGAGCAAGGCTGTGGCAGGTGAGCAGTAAAAAAATATTTCTTATTAGCTTTTGAAAGAATACAGGCAAAGATGGTCATCCAAGGAAACGAACCTGTTGGTAAATCCATTGTGGCCATAATTCAAATAATCATTGCGATTATGACAATACTGTCAGGCAATGGTATGCGAAATGGGGGAAAATTGTTTGCCCAAATAACTTGTTGGTTAAATTTAGGTAAGAGTACCATAATATGTAAAAGGATGTTTGTGCTCTTATAGTCTTAATTGCTGGGTCTACATTTTTTTTTACAATGACTTTTAAATATAGCTCAAGGGATATTTCACGTGCATATTAATTGAATTAAAAGAATTCCCTAAACTAAGAGAAGACTATTTAATGTGAGGCAAATGGTAAACTAATTAACTTGTTAGCATTATATTTTGTTTTCATTTTGTTTTGTTTTAGCATCACAATCCGCCCCTTTGGATCGCAGTCCCCAGTAAACCCTTCCAAGGTTTGATTATTGACATTTTTCTATGCCCTCCCATTGGGTATGTGAACACTATGTTTACACATTTAATAACTGCTGGTCTTATTAAAACCTATTGGTGGTGGTTATGGTGAATGGTTGGTTAATTGGTGATATTATTTATGGTGAAGGTTGAGCTAAGCAAAGTAACGAATTACATGCAGTACTTTTCGTTGTACACATTTTTACTCCTCGAATCACTACCATGATGGCCACATATATTTTTTTTTCATAGGACAACTTCAAATAAATTTTAATATACATGTAATTTAAAATTGTATGCAGCTTGTTTAAGATTTGTCAAATTGACAGATAAAAAAATTTAAATAAGTCACTGAATACATTGTTTAAAAACATTAATCAAATTGGTACCGTTAAAAAATAATCAAATGTGTTATTATCGTAATTATTTTGCTTTAGTAAAAAATTATTCTGGTGATGATTAGACATGTGCTTGTACATGCATTTCCAAATAACATAGATATTTTTAATCAGGAAACCTGACATATAATTAAGTACATGTATATTATGGACACCAAATAATATTTTTGCTAAAATTAGATAATGCTCAATTGGATAACCTTTCAAGATTATTAGTCATCCTGACAAATTTGTGTGACCAAATGTTGTTTTCTATTAGCTAAAGCTATGAAGAACCAGTCTAAGCCTCCAGCTCCGAAAGCTGAAGTGGTGGAGGAGGATGAGGAGGAAGAAGACTCAGAAAGTCCAGAACGACCATTACCCATCATTCAGCAAAGAGAGAATTTGCTTACTTAAGTGCACAAATGAAGTTGGAATTGTAAATTTAAGACACAAAATTTAATCACATTCTTTTTGATAAAAAAAATAGGAAGTCTTATGTTGTATTTGTTAAAATGACAATTAAGTTTGACTTATGCTTAGCTTAATAATGTAACCTGACTGCTTGAACATTCCTGAGACATTTAGCTCAAAAATCCATCTAATGCATTGTGCGTGCTTTGTTTTTATTATAGTATATAATAGTTTTAAGCAGCTCCTTTATTATCATACTCTCCGCAGTGTTGTTTATACACATCAGAAACAATGTTCATTGAATTTAGCAGTTCAATCTTACTACCGAACATGTTGACGCATGCAACCAACGATTCTTTAGAAGTACACTGTTCATGATAATCACAAGCATTCGATGTTTGGAAACTATTTCTTGCATTTCCAAAGGTATGCCTGATGTTGCTGCATACGCATTAATTTTGTGTAAGATATAGTCGTGTTTGTGCACTTTAGTCTTGTTGTGTTTACATCAGAACTATTAAGCTTTAGTTTAAGAACTAAGCTGTTTAAATGTAAATATTCTTGAAATGTTTAGAATATCCTTTTTGAGAAAGTATACCTTGGTTTTTCAGTTTCTTTGATTTAAACATATATCGGACTTCAATCCTGTAAACGTAGGCCTACATGCCACCACTTTTGTTATTGTTGGTCAAAGACCATGTTTCAAGTCTGTTTCAATTGAAGCCCAATTTATACGAGGACAATTTTTTTTGAACAGTAAAGATGTTTTCATTTGATATTCATAAATTATAATTAGAGGATCATGCAATGTACATTCCTAATCTTGCATGATCCTCTAATTATGTGAAGCAGTATATATTCAAATATTTCACTACATCGGATTTCTAGTAAAATAAAAATCAAGTTTAAACTTAATATAAATAAAGAGAAATTGCATATACATGTGTAATAAGAATTACAAATCAAAGTATAATATTACAATTTAAGTTCAAAACAGTATTCCAATAATTACTAAAGAAATTCAGTAATGCTTCAGTACTAAACGAGGTTACATTATTACTAAAAATGTTGTTAGACGTTTGAAAAAACTCCGTGTGTGTAGTTTCTAAAAATGGTATTCAGTCCAGCTGATTTGATTTGGAAGAAGTTTGAACTTCAAAACGTATTTGCTCCTTTCATAATACGATTCATTTGCCGTTGGAAATTCTTCTTAATTAAATATCCTTGTGTAAATTGGGTTTGAAGTAAAAGAAGAAAGGAGGAATAATAAAGGTGCATCGTAACAAATGCTTGAACACTGGGCTACAAACAATAAGTCAGTACAAATTGCTGAGGTCTATGGACTTGATAATGTATTTGTACCCTCCTTAATTTTTTCCTGGTTATTCAGTTTCGTTTCCTCGTGGTACGATGTTATTTTATTGATATACAAGTATAGTATTAGAAATACATGTAGGTGCAATTGTGTTGCATTATTTGTGCAATATCCAAACTTTTTAGCCGAGATATCTAGCGCCGTCTAAAACCTTTAATCCGCTATTAAGGAAGGATTACTATTTCTAGATTTGTTTTCCCCCCTAGTGGAATGGATAGTCTAGATAATCTTGCTATATATTATAAAATTTTACAAAAGCCATTTTTATTTTTAAAAATAATGGGAAAAGTCTTTTTAAAATAATGGGTAAAGTCCAAAATCAAAGCGTTGCGTTGAAGTTTACTATTTTAAAAAAATGTAAAATGTTATGAAAAACAACAGGGTTATCTTATCGAGCCATATTTCAAGGGGGAAAATTAAATCTGGAAGTTATAATCCTACTTTAAAACTACTGTGTACTATAACTTTCTCCGTTTGTGGGCACATCAATTATAGACTACTTTAGCATTTATGTTGTGGCGTTTATGCAGTTTGGGGTTTGTATGGCACTTGCCAAAGCGTGAACGTTTACTCATATGGATTTCAACTGCCAGATATATTTTTGAAATAATAATGGTATACTTGTTCTAACAATAACTTAATGATGCTGAATTCAAACCGAAATGCTGTGAAATCGCACTTGAATCAAGTGTAAGCGGCTTATGCGATATGCATGCAAAAATGCATTTTTTGTGCCCACCTGTTCATCGTTCATTTCATTCCAGTTTTTAATTATTTTTTTATTTTTTCAATTACTGTACTATTTGGCCTGCAATTGTTTATCACTTCTGTGCAAATTTCATTTTTATTTTTATATTTATTATAGAGACCTCTTAAATTTCCTTCCATTTAATTGGAAACATTTCTTACCTGCAAGTACTTAATTATTCATTGAATGCGCCATTGTGTATATGGTTTTCATATATTGAAAACGGTCATATGAATCATACGAATGAATCCTTGAATTGTCTAAATACGATTTCTATTTGAATGATACAGATTTTCTTAACGCTATCAATATACAGTGCGTTGTATTTATTACATACACATAAAGGATTTTATTTGGCCTTCTTGGGTGTTGGAGGATCAAGCGCATTTGTAATAACCGAGTTTTTTAATTTTATATAAAACAAAGGCACAAAATTGATATTACTGATGTGTACACTCATGTACATGCAGGTGCTGGGCAAGTTCATGCTGCACGTATTTGTTGGGAACTGATGAAAAACTACAGATAGGTAATGGATTGGCAGCATTAGCTAAATAATTTTTAAAAGCGGCTACATATGTCATTTTTTGCCAGTGTTTTAGGTGGTAATTTTCAGCGTGTCCAGAAAGTCCAAAACAACCTTTTGCAATTTTATTTAACAAAAACACTAGTACATGCAATGGAAATTTGTTTGACTCCATTTTAAAAACATAAATGGTTTTGCATAATTCTTAACGACGAAACGTGGTTTTAGGATATTCTGAAAATCGTCTGAGATTTGGCAATTAATTACATTATTGGCAACCATTGTATATGTTTAAGTATATACCGGTACATTAATTAATATATTTGAAAGAATAAAATTACCACTAACTATAACTTACAAGGACAGAATAGCTTGGACTCCTATTTAAATATGCTCAAATGAAAGGAAATTACTTCTATACTAACCTTGGATTATTGGGTTTAAATTTGTGCAGTACCTAGTATTGCTTATTTCAATTAAGTGTATAAAAATAGAATCCCATGATTCTTGAAAAGTTTAATATGTATTTGCAATCACACCATGCATGGATAATTAATATTTGTTTCTATCTCCTTTCCAATTGTTATGCATGCACTTTTTTTAAGCAAGCTTTTAGCAGCGATTTTAATCCTGATTTCTATTTGCATGGTGTATTTCTGTTTATATTTTTCCCTATGAGGAATCTACAATAAAATTAAGCCTCCATTTGTATTCACATTGTCCATTGGATTAACTGCATATCAACCATCCTTAAATAAAACTTCAGTAGGATGAGTACTAATGCCTTGGACTTCTGATAAGCAAATTTGAGTGAATTTAGAAGTTTTTCAGTGGTTAGAAGAGTTCCTTGTCCAATTTATGATGGACGTTATCTGAAAATGCCATCATGAATAAGTTATTGAACTTGTGAAGGCCCTTAACTATGCAAAGCCATAATTTTCTAAAGGAATACGTACATAATCCGAAATCTTTAATTTCAGATCAATAGTTTTTGTGGCATGGAATCGCTATCTAATTTTACCCAACTGGCACCGATAATATCAATGATATTTAAATTTTTTTTTCTCCCTATGAAGTGCTCTTGTTGGAAAGTTAAAAAAGTTGGAAAAGCATGTACTTGTTCGTTCGTGTCCATAGGCCTAGAATATACATGTATAAAACGAATTCTTAATTGTAGCATATACATGTATCATAGATTTAGTAATTAGTTACTTGACCCATCGTTGTTAGTATATGTGACAATATGTCCGCTTCTGACGATTCACCCTTTCAATTGCCATTTGTATAAATATTCCACTTTTAACTCTTTAAATTTGTTTATTGCCAAATGTTATTGAAATTTATCGATTTTAATTTTTTCTACTTATAAATACTGTATATCTCGAATACATACCAGTACGTAATACTATTTAATCAAAATATGGGTCTACCATTATAGAATGTTATTTGTAATATTTTGCTTACTTCCACGAAGCGAAGTTTGCCCATCGTGGAATGTGACTCGATCGTTAGGGTTAATGTAATTGTTACGAAGCTTTTTGTAAATAGACGTAAAATTGTATAGCTGGACATTATACTTCAATAAAGGTCGATCATCAGTTAATATTTAGATGCTAATTGGTTTTTGTTTTTTTTACAATTATCAATTATCAATTGATACGTATTACGTGCATGGACATTCCTGTAAAATACAATCTTGAATCCGCTATATATAATATGACAAGAAATTCAACAGCACTTGTATGAAAGAAAGCGAAATATTTTGTATAATGTATTTCAACAATGTTAAAACTGCATGAGAGTGTTATCCTTATTTGTCATTGTAAAGGTACCAGTTATCATATAGTTGTCCTGCCCTTCGCGTCGTCAAAAAAGCGATAATTGGTCAAATATCGTTAAAAATCTTTGAGAGCATGTGTAAGTTGTGAATGGCTAATGGCGAATTCCACTTGTCCACTCGGAGCGCCCGAGTGTACACTTGGGTACTCCCGGAGTGGCCCTGGCGTACACTCGGAGTGCCCGAGTGTACACTTTTATGACAAGTGGAATTCGCCATAACTGATTCACTGAACATATACTCCTGCGCACTTTTAGACTCGAATTTCAACGGATACTTTTATACGGTGGTATCTTTAAATTTAAAGAATAATGAAAATACAATTTTATGATTTGTTTTGCTTTGTTTTTGGAGCGGAAGCCAATATCTTTTTGATGAAAATAGATTTCTTATACGAAAATATTTAGTAATTTAATTTTTAAAAAAATATCCTTTTCGTGTTTCTGTTATTTTCACAACCAATTTAATTGATGCGTTCAGTTTCAGCAGTTTGAAATACGCGCCATGCAAGCAAGTTAAAAAAATGGCCGTCGCAATTCACGTGGTACACAATCTATAGCGTGACAAGTGCATGGTCGAAGCACATCTCGCTATGGCTCGACCTCTCATCGAAAAGGCTGCTATAGGATCTAGATAGGGTCATGACCGCCAATCCAAAACAATTATAGAAAAAGGTTAAAAACCGAGATTCGTCATGCGATGATGTGTTTTGAGGGTGTGCCAACGACGATGACTGCATTTTTTAAACATATTTTTGTGATGTAATGTAATAGTAAATGTCACGATAAACCCAAAAAACTCACAAGACGTCTACTCAAATGTTATTGTTTTCTTACATCACTGAAATATGAATTATGATATAACATTTTCCCAAAGATAATCGATACTCTATCGCAAAATGTATTTTTTCCAAAGATAGTAAAATAAATGAATTGAGAAATATCCTACTATTATATATACCGTATATTAATTTTTTTTTAAATTTTGTGAAACAAGTACGGCCATGAGAGCCGTGAGGGATGAAATGTTTTTCTTCAGGAAAAATATTTTTTTTTTTGCAAATCCGAAGAAAAGTACTTTCGAAGTTGATTAGGCGTACGCTTTCTTGTTAATCGAAGCGAGTAGAAATTACGAAGAGCAAACGTGCCGGCAGAGTTCTGGTCGAGGCGTAATTTGCGCGAGTTAATTTTAGACGTACGCATCCCTCTTCGAAAAGTAGTTAAAAACCGAATTTGGCGTGTTTCCAAGCAAGATCCAACAAGTGGTTTCTCACATGCGAGCCACTGCTGCTCAATTTCGCCCCTGGCCTTCTTTTTTAGTGGCGCCCCCAATACGTGGACATAGTTTACCTGTGTCGATGTGGTGGATCGCAGGATATGCGAGCGGACCAACTTTTTGTTTTACTTCTTTGTATCGGTCGTACGATTACTAATGGATTTTTCGAAATGGAAATGAGCTCATCGTGCGTTTCTCTACCCGCCCGCGTCTAACGTTTCGGCTTTTAACGTAGGAAGAATCGCGAATTATCGGTGAATCGATGACTATTGTGCTTCGAAAGTTTCCATAGTCTTAACAACAATGCCCTATATGTGCTGCATTTTAAAGTGCAGCAATTCCGTGTTGAATTCTCGGCGCAAGAACTACAGTTTTCATCGTTTCCCCAAGGACGAGGTACTTCTCATCAAATGGCTAAAGAACATCGATCGAGCGAATTTCGTCCCCACGAAGCATACTCGCATTTGTTCGGCCCATTTCGAAGAATGGTGTTTCAACGAGAGGGACGAAAATCACATGAAAACCAACGGCATTCCGTCCCACAGACGTAGCCTGAGACCGGAGGCTGTGCCCACCATTTTCAACGCCCTCAATATCGTAAGAACTACTACCGTCAAAACCTGTAAATCAAACAGAAAAAGTAAGAAGAAAGGGGAACCTTTGGTAAGAAACCGACATTTATTAAATTACTTTTCGGTACTTTGGCAGTGCACTGACAAGTGACAACCGCGCCACACCGCCCTCGGTTCCTACGTACGTGTTTCATCGACTTTGTTTCCCTTCAATTGGCAACGTTCCCGATCATGTGCTATTGTTTCTGTGACCAGGTGGCGCTAACAACCTGTTCCACTCACTCCCTTTTTTTCGAGCTACTACAGCATTTAAAATGGCATTTTATTCTAGTCCCAGGTCCAGATTTTTTTAACATCAACACATTTTTTAACTATGGATCTCATAATTATATGAAGATGGGCCGGAACTAATTTTGCAAAGGCTCCGGCAGCAGATATCAATCGTGTTAATTTTCGATTTCGTACCGTAACAGGCAGCGCATCAAAACATCTTCCCAACCCGAGATGATAAAAACAAATAATCCAAAATTTCCGGCAAAATTCGAGGATGTCATGCATTACCATTGACTGATGAGATCTGTTTGGTTTCCCCATTGTTTCATCGTGCATCCGGCAGTACTATGCGGAGGCAATTAATTATCGCTTGCATAATTCTTTCCAAAAAAAATCTTGAATATTCATGCATTGCCCAACATATTTGAAATTTTCATAAGGACTCTTTTACTATAATATGCGTACTGACGTGCAATACTTTTAATTCATTTTTCACTTGTTTCTCGTAGAATTTGTGAAGTTATAAGTTTAGTTTTTAATTCTCTTAAATGTGTGGCACCAATCGATATTCCACGATATTTTAAATGATTTTGTATTTCTCAATCATTTAAAATATCACATACAATAATTTAAACGCAACTTCTAAGTTATGTTTAAAAGTCGACAATACTATCTCGCGAAAATAGCGCGTACAGTACGTGATTAATTACGAGCATGTCATAAAAAATGTTTGATCGTAGCGCCCTCTGTGGCATTCTGAAAAAATCCGCTTTGCATGGTGTCGAAAAATCTCGCCATTTCAGCAGACAATGGAGGTCACCGTGCTGCCTTCTCGCGAGAGATCGACGAACTAGCGTCGAGTTCATACAAAGGACAATCGTCGAGGTAAGCGTCAAAGCCGACAGAGGTTTTTGGCGTAAGATTTTGATCGTTGTGTTGAATTCCGCGTTGCAATGTGCGCCAAGTGGACGTGTTGCGTCCCATTTTGCCGCAATTACAAAGGTAAAGCGCCGGCCGGCACCGCGTGGCACGCATTTCCTAAAAATGAAGCTAGTCGAAATACTTGGATGGTGAAAATCGAACAAGAAGTTGGTGGCCATTTTCGCACCACAAAGCATAGCCGTGTGTGTTCGCAGCATTTCAGACAATGCGACTACCGTCCACATGCTTCAAAGGTGAAACTCTTGAAACGAAATGCAGTGCCTTCTGTTTTCCCCTGGTCCGAAGATGAGGTAATTTCAGGCAATTTGTATTTTTCTTTGTTTTATCGCAAACCGGCCTATTGACGTTCGAATGCCATTGTTCCAATCATTGATTTTGAATATGTGCCGAGAAGGATGATAACCCAGACTGATGCTGAAATGAAAGAGTCGAATACGGCCTTTGACATATTGTTTACGAATATCTTTAGTCGCATTGTCGACGAGCATGACTCGATCCGTTGACGTATTAACAATTTTAAAATGCTGCTCTTGTGTCAAAAACAAGTATGGAATACATTGGAATATATGGCGATAAGTAAATCAATCGGTGACATAGTCGCAGGATTTGACAGATGCTTCCAGACAAATACTTTGAATTTCCTGCTCTCCCATCCACTCCACTTTAATATCTTATCAACTGTATTTTTTCACCCCAGACTACCCTATAAATATGATGCCACTCAATTAATAAATCATTGTACTTAAATGGTATTTCTTTCATGTTTTGCTACGAGTGGTTGACCGCTCTTAAAAATTTGAACTTGTGATTCCCGCTTTTTATTTCTAATCCCGAACTTATTGCGAGGTATGCAACTGTAATAAAGCACTGCTGTGTGGTTTTTACGTTAAAAATCTAACATTCACGCAGTATTAGTTACGATCTCAACTTTATGATTTCACGTTTTAGTGAGTGAATAGTGAGATTTTAGCATTAAGTCATGGTTTTGTAAAAATGTAGGCCTATAATGGATTACATTTAACAAACTTTGGTCAAAATCTGAGACATTTCAATTTTATATTATCGTTCTTAAAATAACGAATTATAAAGAAATCAATCGCAACAATTTTTGGCATTCGAGTTTTGTCATTCGCTGCTGTTCTCCTGTGAAACCATTCATTTGCTTAGTGCATATAATTTTGAATTTTTGTGAAAAAGGCAAGCATAAGCAAATAGCGAGATATCGAATGTTGGTCTTAAAACAAAAAGGAAGCTTCTCTAATCGTGAGATGACTTGTAGTTAAAATTCTTAATTGGCAAGCTTTCTGTAAAACCATTGTTATCGATTTATGTTTTATCTCTCCTAAGGGATTATTTATTATCCTTTGGACGTGTAATTTAGAAAAAAAAAGTAATCGAAGACCTAGCTAGACATTTAAAGTTATTATTCACTGAAGTTAAACTGCGTCAGCTGTGTAAAAAACCTGGTTTTCCCTGAAAATTGTCCCTTGCATCCTTCTAGTTCTTCTAAAATGTCAAGTTTTATATACACTGTAATACTATGCACGCATTGACCATTAGACGTTCTGATGCTGTATATGCAGATTAGTGATAATGTTGCTTAATTTTTTGGTAAATTAAATCGACAGCAAGCATTATTGCTGCAAATTTAACAAAATTCTATGACATTGTACATATTCATGCTATACTTTATATGTTAAAGTGGAAATATTTTTTTTCCATTTCAGATGGGAAGCACCAATGATTCCACCCAAACTGGCAAGTCTAGTGATGGAACCATGCCAGTAGTGTGCAACCAGTCCTACAACCACCATTCCACGGATGCAAACAGTTACGATGCAGCGGCAGGACACAATGGCCATGCTGAATTTGATTCGTCTCATCTCATCAAGGCAGAGCGGACTAGTCCTGAGCCAGACACCTACGAGTTAACGGAACTTACTCCAATGGCGAAGCAGGAGCGCCTGTCACCCCTTCCACTTGCTTACAATGATAATGCTGAATACCGTATCATTACAGATCTCGATAATCCATTCCATGTGCCAATTAAGGAAAGCTTTGGAATGTCGCCGCCTATAGGGCTTCTAGGAGCACTGCCAAGTAATAATGAACCCAGTGTTTACTCAGAGGCTCTTAAAAAATGCATTATTTCTGAGAACTTCTTATATACCATTTTGAGGCTAATCAAATGCCCTCAATGTGGCTTTGGCACTAATTCTGAGCAAATGCAAAAGTATGAAAATCAAGGATGCATTCTAGGTGTCCGATTGCTATGCTATAATGGACACTTGGTCCTTGACTGGAGACTTTGAAAAGAGATTCAGTGATCATCTATGGTATTAATAAATGGCCCATGCAGATTGGTTTCGTACAGATTCTTGCATTGATCTCGAGGTTATCTTATCTAAATATCATATGAACGTGACCAAGTCTATGTAGACTAAAGATTAAAACTGGAGCTGACAAGAAGCTGTTTTGAGTGTTATCATTGAAGTGCTCTGGTAAAGGTCTTTTTGCGAGGTTTTTTACCATTGCATTCACCAGCCCTATCCATTTACCGGACTTGGGACTAGCCTATGGTTGCCGTAACAACTGCTAGGTTAGATAGGTATAATTTTGATAAATGCATATGAGAGAGCAAGTTGGGAAGGGACAAGGTTGCGGGTGATTTTTAAACAGGAGTTACTCCAGCAGTAGCTTGGTAAGGTTGTGGGAAACAATGAAAAACCACAACCAGTATAGCTGACCTAAGATTTGAACCTGTGTATACCAATTGCAAAGATAGTGTTTAACCACTTTGCCAATATTGCTCGGGTCTAGGTTAGCCTACTCGTTGCAAATGATGTTATTAATTTTTACAGACTTATAAAACGTCTCAGTTTTTTAGACTTGTCCTACCAAGTCATGCCAGGGATTCAAAAGTCCATGTAACCAAGATTTAATTGCCAATCTCTCTTCTTTGCATCATACTGACTTTGTCTTCTATTTTTCAACAATAAATTCATTTGTTTTAAAGACGTCCTTAACCACATCTATTTTTGTTAAATTTATGCTATTTATAAACCTTGCTGATAAAAAAGGAGGTGAGATTTGCATTCATGTAATTCTTTATTTGTTTGGCACTTTATTCCATCTGTCTTGGTATTCCTCAGGTGCTTTCTTGCTCTTTAAGTTTTATGATATTTTCTTCTAGACAAATTTCATTAAGAGAAAATTTTATATTTATTTTAACCACAGTGGACGTAATATCAGTATGCTGACTCCACTTTTTTCAGCAGCAGTGATTTCACAGCGCCACATGATGTCAGTGTATTAGAAATATAAATTAAAATCTTATATAGCATTTGTATCATATTACTTTGTTTCAGAATTCTAATTAGTCGAAAATGGATTCTGTTTCAATATCAATAGATATACTTTTACTCCTTTAAACAAGATTATATACTGGTGTCACTACTATACAATTGTATTGCTAGTTTTCGATACACTGCAATGTGGCGTGCCGGAGTCATTCTTGCCACGCAAACATCAAAGGTTCCGACACTAATTCGGCATACTAGTATTATGTATACTTTGCTTTTCAACATACTTGATCAGACCAATCTTTCCTTAGTTTCATGTTCCTTTATCATATCAAAAAAAAAAAAACTAATAGCTTCAATTTTGGGAAACTTTTTACCAATATTTCTTTTAAAATATTAATGGCAAATTCTTAACCTTCTATAATTTCAGAAACACCAAAACGTGCACCTTTCAATTCTGATTTCATCAAATGATGCTAATTTACCACCGCAGTAAGAATTTTGTTAAGCTAGAATGATAGTATTAAAGCACGTGAACACATTTTTTCATCTGTGGTGGTAAATAGTAGTTAAGTTTAAACAATTTGAAGGCTTCAGGTTTTGTCTTATGCACCAATTAGTTGCTTATTTAATACTATTCAATTACTTTTATGACTTAATGAAGCTCATGATGCAAGTCTCACCTTGCCATTTCGATTTTGAAATGGCATGGTAAATTTTGGCTAAATGGATCAATTCAATTTAGAAATTGAACCTTGTGTAACATGCCTAGTTCTTGTACGAAACAAATCTGCATATAAAAGCTTTTGAATGATTCACTTATCATGAATTTCAAGAACCTTGAAATTTTCCCCAAGTTTTCCTTTCCCTCAAAACTTGCCTTTAAATGCTTTAAAATATTTGAAATAGTTTTGGAAGCTTCTATAGTTTTACAGAACAGGTATTCCATCATGAAATTGTATTTTCGGTTAATTGAACCAAATTTTTGGAATGCTGGGATGTTAATCAATTTTTTTAAAACTGCATTTAAAGGCAATAAAAATAGGCATAATTCAAAGGTGCGAGTTTGAAATCCTTTGACCCGTAAAGAATACAAAACTAAGTAATTAATTTTTTAATACAGTGCTTAAGAATCCTGTAGGATTTCCATAAATTTGTCCACATTTTTTTTGGCATGGCCAGAACGTTATTCCCCCAGACATTGTAGGATTAGGCTTTTGACAGAATCTGAAAATACAATAGTGCTGTTATAGTAAATTATAAATTGCTTCACTGACCACTCTTGAGATAGGTTGGTGTTAAGTGTCTATTTACTGCTGATGACCTATTAGGCCTGATTGTCTATTTGAACAAATTGATTGTAATTATTCGATCCAATAGATTGGATGGCAGATTCCCTTTTACTTGAATCAATGATTGCAAGTGTTTTGATAAAATATGAAGATTTTAGCTATTTAGATACATTTCCTTGATATTTATAGGTGACTTTTAAATCAATTCCATACGACTGGCAGATCTTGAATTAAATTCATAACTGTTTAGGAATCATTGTAACCTTCAGTGAAATCCTTTAGATTTTAGGATCTGAAAACAGCTACACAAAAGTACCATGCCAAAATGTACCATTTGGCCTGGCAGCTTTTCATATAGAAGTATTAAAGAGTTAAATAACTCTTAAAAACAGTGTTTTACTCATGGAATCGTATTTGAGCATTTCTCTGACAAGGCTGGCCAAATAAATAAGCTGCATATTTGGACTTTGCAGTAATTGGGTACCTATACAACGAGCTTCTTTTTCGGTGGCTTTTTTCAGTTCCTTTTTCAGCTGCCTATTTTTCCAGTTGTGGGCTTCACAAC
>JAQGBX010000554.1:0-34078 GCA_034698745.1 Megaphyllum sjaelandicum | reverse complement strand
GACCGGTAAGTCGGCTGAATCCCATAAGCCACCCTTTCCCAATTAAATTGTTTTTCTAGGTCAACTCTGCACCCGGATATTTCCAAAGTGCAGGAGCCTAATCCTATCTTAGGGCTAAAGGGGTGAGGAACACCCGGAACTATTCTTCAAAGAAGGCGCCATAGGAAATGAATTTAGTTAGGGTTCGAGAATGAACGACTAAAATTTTTATATTCAACGAAAAATGAAATAAAATTTACGAAAATTCGGGCAATTATCTTGCAATATTTCCATTATTCTCCCTGTATAGAGGGCACTGCAACCAACCAACCAACCAACCATTGTCGACTTGCTCTCATGAAAAAAGTACCGTACCATCTTCAGTAAACATATTTATTAAGCTTATTTGTTTTTCAAGTTTCAAAGCGAATTCAATTTCGACGCAGTCGTGAAAATAGATTTTAAGATGATTTGTATTGAAGTATAAAAACGAAATTAGATGCATTGCCAATCCTAAATCCCAGAGGCAATTAACAGCTGAAGAAAATTTTAAGAAATAATGGAATAAAGTAAGTCGAATTGATCTTGAAAATAAGTTTTATTTCTGACTGTTCCTCTATCTATACGCGTGCTAACAGTTACCAAATAATAATTACTGAGAATTGAGGGTTGAAAACAAAAAAAAACAATTTTCATCCATTTCTAGTAAGACTAGTTTTTAGGTTAGAATAACGCGTACGAATTGGGATCTCACGCGATGTGAAAAAAAAATGTTAACTGCATCTTTTTTTTTATGCGCTCCGGGTAAATTAACGAAAATGCGAATTTTAAGATTGAACTTACTGTTATAGACCCATTTATGCAGGGGGATTTTTTTTAAATCAAATTTTTCTTTTTCTCTCATGGTAAGTAATTCGTCATTAGCATACGTGATTTCCTACGGGGTTTCCATTATTAGATTGCTGGAAAAATGAAGCTGCGAAATACTTTTGCGCGTCTGGAAAAGAAACTTAATTTTGTGAATTTACTAGGCCCACGTACGCGTATCCTGCGATGGTGAATTCACTTGTTATTTTTTTCTATTAACATATAATGCATGCCCATATATGGTCGATACTTCTGCGATGCATTTTCTTATTAATGTATATCGAATGTATGGCCATCTCAATATGGTGGCTTTTATAGATATTTTTATAGCTGTAATGTACGTGTATATACTGTTTGCACGTGTTTGAATGAAAATTCGCCCAAATCTAAAAATGTTAGTTTCGACTTGAAAAAATGCACGATATACTCTGCACTACACTGTAACATATAGGTGTTAATTATTCGTCACATTTTTGAAAATAGATCAACGATTTCTGATCTGTATGAACTAACCATTTTTAAAAATGATTAGTATGGTACTGCTAATAGGTATGGTCATATTGTGGCCTTACATATATGACATGACCATGGCATTGACATAACAGGGGAACTCAAGAATGTAGTTACCCACCAGCAGGAGTGGCAGTAGCTAAGTGGTATCGAATAGGAATGACGGATTTTGTGTGACCTACAGCTACTGCCACAACTGCTGGTGGGGAACTACATTCTTGAGTTCCCCTATTATTAAAACTTAAAACGAACTTCAAGTACAACCAGATCAAATGAGATACTAGGCTAAACGATAAAACCGTTGTTGAACGAAATTCTCAATATTATAGATGTTTAAAGCGCGAGTTGACTGCCCGAATCAGTTTTTACATTGTAGAAGAAACTGCTTCTCGTAGGATATTTTATTAATGGTAATGGTCGTTGGAACTACTCTAAAGAGTGTTTACTCCGCTACAAAGGAATGTCGTATAAAATGAAATGAGTGGCGCAGCTGCACACGGTGTTGACTAGAGTTTGTGGAGAAGTCAAACTAAGTTATCGCGCAACCTATTCATTCAACCGGATGGGTCTTTAGAGTATAATTAAACATTATATTACTGCGCGAAACAACGTCTATAAAGCAACTTGTTTCGGGATTTTCGAGATGGCAAAATGATGCTTTATGGACAACTGGCATATTCTGAGACATTGGGCGAAAAAGCGTCAACGATAGAAGACGTAGAAAATAAGGGGGGTAAGTGCAAAACTGTTAGCGGAGGTGCTCATAAACCTATCTAGTGTTTCTTATAAATTGACAGCTAATAGCTTCCTTGCAGATGCCAGACGTTGGTTTACACCGAGCGGATTATATAGAAAATTGCCGTTGATAAAGGTCGTAAAACCTTTATTCGCTCCTCGAAAACTTTTCCACCCATTTCTAATGCCCTGTCGAAGCATTATAGAAAACCCGGGTCTACCATTTTCAAAAGCGTTTGAATTTAACATTTGGTCGGCAATAATGCTTCGGCGAATGCTAAACCATATGGCACCCGAAAGTTTATATCGGGAAAGTCGACTAGCGAATCATTGCGAAGATGATTTTGGATCTCCGGGCAATTTGCATGTTGAAGTTTACTGAAACATTTATACAAGTCATGAATTTCTTACTTACATCAGAAGGCATTTACTGCGACAGAACAAGTTATAATGGTACGTTATTATTCCGCGAAGAATAACTCTGAATTTTTTCCATCGTATTAATTTCGTGGCGCATGATATTAAATGTACAGCACATATGTTTGCAACGTGAAATACAAGTAATGCGACGCTGAAAATAACGATACGATTTCCTAGAAACAAATAGTATTTCGATCAAATGAAATAATATACTGAACTTTAAATACTTTTGACAAAATTCTTCTTAAATTCATTTGAATGCACATCATTTATTTGTATGGGATTTCTTTGAAACTAATTTCATTACAATTCTGATTTTCGACAAGAATTTCTAAAATTAAAACTACGCTGAAAATATTTTAAACGAAATTTTTGGTCCGGTAGTAAATTTTAAGCAAATGTAATTTTTCACTTTGGTTCAGCATTCATTTACAATTCTTTACGATTTGTCGACAAAATAATAATTCAAAAGTTTGGAGACGTTACAGGATATACTGTTTTCAAACAGAGGCTGAAGTTTAGCCAAATGTTATCTTCGTAGTTTCATTTTTACAAAGTTTAATAATTTTGAAGGAAATGATTCTGGAAATTACCGTTTATGGTCACTAGAATGTAGAATTTGTAGACAAGTTTAATTAATTAGCGCCTCTGAACGTGACCCCAAACTTTCCAATGATGACTTTTGAAATATTATTTCTTAACTAGGACAATATGTCATTGTCCTGGCCTCACTCGACCCAGCCTCTTCAACGCTAAATTTACGTCTTGGCTCGGATTTCCTCAGGAAAATTAATCACGTTAAAGCGGCTTAATACGGTTACGAGTTTCCTATAAATCTGAAGCGATAGCGATACGGACTATGAATGCTGGATTCGGTATCAGAGATAAAATCATGAAAGAAAAAAAGAATCTCGACACCGAAAAACGAGCAACTCTGAGTAAAAGACAACGCACCCGAGATACTGTTAAAATGATGTTTTTCTTAGAAATATGAGTTGCTCATGAGCGCCAGGTTGTGAATGATGACTTCGGGGGCATAAACAACAAGATTGGTTGCATGATTAGCTATTCAGTAGCAGTCTACACGTGATATCTAGTTTCTTGGCAACTAAGAAAACACTCGAAATGAGCTAAGTAATTGGATGGCATCCCCAGAGACGGAACCATTATTTGGCTGTTAATTCAAGGCCCTTACCACCGCATTACACGTTCATCGAAGAATGACGGAGATTTGAGAGAAGGAAAAGGGTTTTTTTTTTCATCCAAAGGAATTTTAATGGATATTGCAGTTTGAAATAGAGAGCTAGTTGTTCGGGAAATGGGCCAATCCGCCCCATTAGTTCGAGGCAAGAGATAAACAGTACATGTTCAAATGGATTTGGAACTCCGATAGAATATATGGGCTCGAGTATTTCACCATTTCGTGAGTAATATGCCTGGCCCAAAAAGCTTCTCTCGCTGTTTTCCCGCAGAAAGATATTGACAGCACTTGAAATATTGTCTTCCACTGACCAATTTTATATGACTGATAGATCCCGAGAATTGCCCGAATGCCTCACTAAACTGCCCCCGCCATCAATGGATGGCCAGCCTGGATGCTGCTTTTATTGGTTTTCCTTTTCTCTCCGAAAGTTGAAATTAATCTTGTTGCAGGAAATCCTTTTAGGTTTAGAGTCCGAAAGAAATTGCTTTATTATTGGCTTCTCCCATACTCTATGCAGGGAGGTTTTGAGAAATAATAAAAAAAATCGAAGAGGTCATTAAGTTTATAAAATTGCAATGTTCTGGATGAATGTACGAAATTGTTTTTGGAACCCTACACAAATTGCAATTACCTAAAACACGATAAAGTTTCGGAAAAATGTAGTGATTCGATTCATTTATGGTTTTAGCTATACAATGAAAACCCAATGTTTACATTTTATTAAATATGTCGGATTTATTTAAGGAAAATTGAAACGTTATAAAGTTGTTTATGAAAGTCAGCCTAAAATTGTAATCCTAGACGATTGCAGCATGAAGAGCGAATGTATCGTTAAATAATTGCATGTTTGAGAATAATAAAATGAACAATTACAGTAACGTGATTTCATATTGTAAACATTGCTAAGGGAATGTTGCATTTCATTTGACTGCAGTTTGTATTTTGTCTGCAAGAACATCTCCAATATTTTAATGCTGACTAGCGACATACTGTGTAGTGCACGTCGTTTACTTTATCAGCCAGTTAATTGTGCGAAGCATCTTGCAAATTGCGTATAAGCTTACTGAAATTATAATTTGTCATTACTCCGAAAAATATATTACTTTTTTATTTATTGCCTTTATGATTGGTTAAAACAGCAGCATCAGCCGAAAAATAACATTGATGCTCAGAAAAATACAATGGCTAGCAATTTCGAATCTAACCAAATTACGCTTGTTTTGGTAATAATAAAAATATTTTATTTACGATGTTAGGCTGCTGTCAGTCTTTTCTAGGCAGAAAATAATTTATAGAGAATGTTAGCTCCAAAAATTGTCTCTCATAAATGGGGGATTGAGGCGACCGTATTGCAACCAACTTGAAATTATCGATCGCCATTCCAAAGACAGGTCACATTAAAGTTAGACTTTTGGCAAGAAGAATGTATTTAAGATTTTATCTCATGGCAGACAATGCCCTTTTTTTTGCGACTCAAACTTCTTTGTTAAAATTAATATTTCCCATAAAACGAGTCTCATCTCCTTTTTTGTTTTCAATCGATGCATCCGTAATCTATTGGAAGTGCAAATCTGCACCGAAAAGACTACATCCTGCTTCGTTTTTAAGTTATAAATCATCTTTATCGGCATCAGAAATAAACAAAGAAATAATTTTACCCAACTAAATGGAAAGGATAATGGAAAAAGAAGGTGGGATTTCTGAAATACAGCCACATTTATCAATTTCATGAGCCTCAATATTCGCTAATATACACTTTTTTTTTCTGCAAAAATATCTCAGCAATACACAGACCTTGCTTTCATGGCATCCTTTCAACAGAGACGTTACATAAATTTCGGCGTAATGTATTAAGCTTGTTTTAATGTCACATCGTGTAAAGTAGGCCGTCATAAATCTGAAATAAGCAAAATTGGAGAGTAAGTCTGGCTATAAATCATACGAGGCTTTATCCGACGGACAAAGAAAGGTTTTTCTGTTGTTCTTTTTAAATTTGGTCGACATTGAATTCTCTTATTGAAGTTGCGTTGTGGTATCGAAGTATGGTTCATACAAACGCCATATGTACAGCGAGCCAATACAGTACAATAATTTCCATAGAAGCTGTTGTAGGAAAATATGTAATTTTTGAAACGCAAAACAAATTCGGTGATGTTCTGAATACATTTGAAAAATCTTTGGAAAAATAATCTCTAGCGCTGAATTAAACTTAAAAAATATTATACGTAATGAGACACGGATTATCGTGCTGTATTTTCGTACTGCTACTGTAGTTTTCATTTTTTAGCAAAGCTTATTAATTTCCTTTAGAAAAGCGCTTTAGAACTTTTTAAAAAAGCAACGATCAAACAAATGAAAACTATTCGTTTTTAAGATATTTTAAATTTACGTATCAACAATATGGTGAATGAAAGCATTTTTATTGAAGCATGGCAATAACATGGCGAATAAATTGCATGACTTCAATTTGTATTATTCAACCAAAAGTTGCAATATCACAGAGTAATGCTTTTAAATTTCCTCGCTTTGAACTGTTAAAGGTGCGTGAAAATAATTTATCAAGCAGTTTTTTTTCAGTTGTTCACACAATTTGACACAAACACAATTTTAACCATGTTATGCATTTTTTATGAATATAAACACATACAATGGCTTTTTGGGGAGCTTTTTTTGCCAAAACTTCGTGTTATTGGCAGGTCCCATTTCATTAAACGAACAACTGTTTACGAGAAAATCTCTGCAGGCATATTACGTTGAAATCAGTTTATTTTTTTCTAGGCCAGGCAATGAAATACGACAGCTTTCCAGGATTTTATTACTTCTAAAATAAGCTCATTTCGAATGGAGTTTTGTAATGCATGGCCATTGTGTAAGCCTCCTTGAAATCCTATAATTTATCAAAAGCATGTTGCTACTCTCGTAATCAACATTTCTTCGCAGTGTTGTTTTCAAAACGAGTTAGCAACTTGTACGTAGCTTCGTTAAACAAATCGAAAATCGATGTCCGAGGCCTGAAATTGACCGAGTGTTACTTTTTTGTTTGGCATTTTTTGCCCATTCACGTCATGAAATTCCTTCATCACGTCTGACTGATTCAATTCAGACGTTCATTTGCGGCCTGCTTTTTCAGTTGGTAGAATATAAATGCTCATTGAGGTTTGCAGTGTACGAGTCCCCCAGTCGTTGACTAACTTTCCATTTTGTTATTGCAATTGGCCTAATTGATATTCTGACTGTTGAAAGAGCCGAGTATACCGCTGTCTTTGAAATGTAACATTCGATTAAAAGTTTGAACAATGAGCCGTTTAAATATGCCTTTTCATGGGCCTATGTTTACAATGCCTCGAATCGTACACTGGCATTGTCGATTATCACTCGATGTGATTGGTCTTGTATACGAGTCTAGTTCTCAGAAAACACATTATATCGGTTCTCGCAAATGGTCGTTAGTTATCGTATGCAACGTTAAAAATGAGGTTGTTTAAGATGCTATTAGGCCAAGGCGGTCTCTGTCCTGTCGTTTATAAATGTCATTACTGCGATGCATCGTTCGAATTTGAACCAATGGGAGTTTAAAAGTTTGATTTTCATAAAAATATAGTTACGATGAAACGAAGCTTAATTTATATGCAACGAATGGTTAAGGTCAGGCATTTATTTAATTCCATAGTTCAATACGAATTTGCATTGCAATTAAACTCAAAAAATATATACAGGGTGGAACACAATAGAGAGTTACCTCATTTTTTTGTTTCCTGTTATAGTTATGTAAATTCTGTCTGTAATTCTTACGTAAATTCCAATCATGTTGTTACATTTGACCTATGCCAAATGTTTCACGGAAACGTGTGCTCAAACTCTTTTACCGTAGCACGTTGCCGTTGGACAAAATGTCAAATTAGGTAAAGGAAGAGAATGATATGTTTGCATAAAGACAACCGCTTTTATCTTTATTGGTTATTATTTCATATTGTTGCAATGTTGTTAAAAACAGGGGCAACAAAGCCAACAATCATTTCTGGCTGCGCTGCAGCATACTTGTACACTGCAGGACACATAGGTAGCTTAACTGCAGTACACCACTGTTATGCAGCGCTGCTAGAAATCGAGGTTTGCCCTTGTTTTGAGCACATTGGGTAGAGCACACGTGACTTCCTAATTGTTAACTGCAATAAATAAAAATGGGGTGTCTCTCTCTATTATGTTTCACCCTGTATATATATATATATATATATATATATATATATTTTAAAAACTGCATAAGTTGAGTTTTGAAGTAAAACCGAACCTAAAGGCAATGTAGAGCTGCGTTGCTGTTGTTCATTTCATTTCAAAAGTTTCGAAACAAGTACAGCGTTTGCAGGCCAACTCATGCAAGATATGTCTGTTTTAATGAAATATTGTTAAAAATATGATCCCTTCTTTTAATATCATCCCCATGCCGGATACTGCCGGCACAAGGCTGATACCGTGCACGTGTATCAAACAAGAATTAAATGAAAACTATGCGTTACTCCGAAACGATATACTTTATATTTAAATGCAATCCATTTCATGTAATTTCCTTTCTGATGCCGTAGTTCTTTGCATTCGAATTTCGTTCTTGAAGGAATTTTATCCTTGCAGGAATTTCATTTTGAATTAATAAATGAAGAACATACAGCTGACCTCTAAGGAAGTTAATTTCATTTCTATAATACGGCACACCCTAAAAATATTTGTTTTATCTATTTTAAGTTTTCTTTTATGAACTCCGTTTTAAAAGGCATCACTATCCTCATTATTTACAGTTGCACGGTTTAAAACAAAGCAGAAGATAACATGCGCTTTAACTTACAATTGTTTTTTTTTTGTGTAAAATTGCACTAATCCTAATTACTAGCTGTCTCCGGTCTTTTGTTACGTTAAAATAATTATCTCATTAATTAAATTAGTTAAATTCTCCGTCTAATTCATAAGCTTACAGTTAATTTTAGCGCTAAGTTGATCAATTTGTACAGTTATTTTTTACGTCGGTTAATTTGAAAATTCCTCGAAAACACTCGCCACGTTGCAAACGTTGTAAAACTATACAGCTTGTAAAAGTACATGTATAATAATTTATAGAATAGCGTGTTAACGAGGCTGAGTCTGACTACATACTGTACATGTACATCTGGTTATTTTTCATTCTACCTTGATGGCCGAAACCTTATTCTCGTGTAAAGTGTATGCTATTCTTAAAGCTTTACTGAAAACTGGAATTGTGTTTTCTCAAATAGATCAGTCAATGTCTTTTATGCGAAACGAGAAGTATTCCCCGCATGCGGGGAACCCAATATCCCACTTCAGCGAGTACTAGCCTATTTATTTTTATCCAACAGTCAATTTTTCACAATCGTGCTTTATCTACTTGTTGTAAATTTCCAAAAAGAATGCGATGTTAGATAGAGGCCATCGAGAGAAGCTCTTTAGTCATGTTCAGTCTGCGGGCATTCTGTATTTCCCTAATTTTTAAAAAAAAGGTTTGTCTCGTTTGTTTTCTTATCATCGTATCTTAGAAAGAGGAAATGTAATCTATAAAAGAGATCGCCTCGTCTTCCAATTAATATCTGGTATTATACAGTATATGTTACACGCGCCAACTCAGCTCAAATTGAATTTGTCAATTCAGTATGAAATGGCACTTTTAAAAAAAAACTCAATTCAATTTGCTTGCCTCATTGTAATATTCGAGAAATACTTTTTTTACTGATATCAGTTAGAATTGATTTTTAACAATAAAACGCAGCTTAAAATATAGCTGCAAATATTGCAATATTGATGCAAAATAAAGTAAATAGAAATAAAGGATAATAGCTGTTTAATTAACTTTATGATAACAAACATTGCGGACTATCCTAACGTGAAACCTCGATCACATTACAATTAACATAAAATTCCTTGCATTTACCCTATTTCTAAAATGAATGTACATGTCATGAAGAAATTTAATATTTTAGGCCCGTGTGCATGCTTTTCCATTTGGTTTACTTAAGGTACATACATAGATGCATATGAAAGGAATTTGCGTTAAAGCAGTTACGAGCTTTTTAATCCATGGCAGATGCCAATTAATTCATTTTAAAAATCATGAAATTATTCCAATGCTATATATACTATATGTCCGTTGCTAAAGATTTCTTATATTTCTCAAGATATGACATGTATGTAAGCGAATCTGGAATTACTTAATATAAGACATAAATATATCTTCGTCTATAATGCGTTGCACTTGCTGATGAGAAAAAAATCAACAACCAATTTCTGTTCTGAAAGACTTAACACTCATTTTTTCACAACTACTGTATAATAATTTACAGTGTCTGTTGTATTAAACGACCCTTGCGGCGTATACATCACCACCAGATGCAGTCTTTTATCTAGAAAAGCTCGTTTTTATCATCTTATTGGCGGTTTTTGTGTGCATTTATCTAGAAGAAATCTTTTCTCGGAATCGTGCTTATGTCGCAAAAACACAGCCAACAATATGACAAAACGTTCTTCAACCAAATTGTTCTCTACGTGGTTTTTTTCCGTATAGCTGCCACTTTTCTACTCGTATTTAACTAGATGAAATTTTAAATTTCTCTCAACATCGTCGCAAGATTTTTTCTCGTAATACAATGATGATGACACTGATCGTGCCTAAATGAATAAATTGGGACGCATTTGCAAAGGCTTCAAAACTTGCTGGAGGATAAATAACCTTGTTTACCAGAGTTTTATCGAGAAGACCTCTTTGCTATTAACGGGGAAGAAAGCATTTTCAAAGTTCAATATACATGTTAGTCTCATGGAGTTGTGACACTTTAGTATCAGCTTGTGCATGAAATAAACTTCCAGTAAGAAAAAAATAACGAATAATGGGTAGCTAATTTCGTTGGGTATTTTTATAAAGTATCTTAAGTTAAAAAACATACGGTATCAAACGTGCCTTTTTTATAAATCATGGGTAGGAGCACGGTAAAAAAAATTTCAGTAAAAAAGTTACTTACCGACCACTAGCGCCAACCAGCGGGCTAACAAGTCCTCATTTAAAACGCATTAGGACATGTTAGCCCGCTGGTTGGCGCTAATGGTCGGTTAGTAACTTTCTTACTGAAAATTTGTTACTGTGCTCTTACCCTAAGTATAGACGCTATCTGGCATATATCATGAGGTAAAAAGAACAAATACGAAAACAATTATGTACATGTACATGTTTTATTTTCAAATACCTTTCCCGGATTACCATATGTCAAAATCAATGTCAAGGTAATAAATGTCTATATGCATCTGGATTACCAAAACCAACTTTGTTCTTACTACTTTGAACGCTAATGAAGTATTATTATCTACAATAATTTATGAAATATTCGTTAATAGGATTGCCAGAAAGTAATCCAAAGAAAATATGGCTGTTTATATTAAGTTGATAGCGATCTTATTAATTCTTGCTTTCATTTCTTAATACAGCAAAAACAAACTGAATTAAATCAATGCTTTCGTATTTGGCTTTTGTTGTTTGAGTCATCTGCATTTGACAATGACATAAAGGAATAAATGTTGATGTTCTGCAGTTTCAAATATTTTATAGGAAATGATCAGGCAAACATAATATTGCGTTTGCATTCCGTGACAGGTTGTTTTCTGAGAAAATTGCTCATGACAATAGGTATTCCTTCATATGCTCTTGTGCATGCAATGAACGTTTTCTTAGAAATAACCAAAAGTAGTCTCCTTAAGAAAATTAATTTGATTGGTATCGAATAAAGAGAAAAATATTTAATACCTGTGCAACGAGCATGTGCATATACATTATGCATGTAATTAACCTGTCTGATGAATATACATGTGCAAGAGTACGTGTAATACAAAGTTGAAAATACACATAATGTTCATTAAATATAACCTAGCTTACATTTGTTAAAAAGTATGCGTCGTAAATAGGCTACTATACAAAACACATCGCATTAATTTCAGAAAACCTCGATTCACAATTTGATTTGTAGCTCAATTTAGAAAAAAACGGTTTTATACGAGACTGACGATAATTTATTGATAAAAAACTGATAACAATCTCTAAATGATTGCGTGCATGGCAAAGATTTCGTGCAAAAAATGTAAAAAAATAAGAAAAATACCAGTCTACACGCAAACTGCTTTATTGCGTGCATTTTTGATTTTCTCTATATATTTGTGTGTAATAATGCCCAAAATGTACAAAACTCAACTTGCAAGCCCTTGTCGACTTGGCAGTTGAGTTGTTCTTCTGATTATTTAAAATCGATTAAAAGTTCAAGTTGCTTACAAACTGTATACATAAAATTCTTTTTTAACGAAAATTAAATTTCAAACATTCTTCGTTAACTTTGTCTAGTCGAATAAGTAATCGGTATTCAATTATACTCGGGATTAATAATTGCACAACCATGCATGTCTGAATCGCTTGGCATGGGAATAAAATTGATGGAAAATTCATACTGTTGGCTAAACGCAGTTGAAAAGTTGAAGACAAGACAATATTTTTTTTCATCAATCTTAATAAAATACGAATCTTCATTCTAGTTTTGACTCTTCTTGTACGCTAAGCCGCGAGAATGGTTTCAAATTCATGCATAAACAATCGTGTTGTGGATTCGGGTTTATCCTATAAATAAATGAATTTGTTACATGCATGAAATATCCTCGTTGTTTTATATTTCAATAAATAAAATATGCGATGAGTGGAGAAGGATGGAGAGTATGCACGAAACAAAATTAAATTCTGTTCAATACCTCGTGGACCTATAAAAAGTAAGGCCATTTAGACGTATTGTATTATATGTGAAATTTGACAAGAAACTGCAACTTTATTCGCACAGAGGCCAACATTTGCCATATAGTAATTCACGATAAATTGTCGTATTTTATTTCCTCGGAAAAATATTCGCGTTTTAGAAAATGTGCTGACATGTATAATCATTCTTACTTCAGTTCTTTTTAAATGTGAACCAATATTGATTCAAGAGATACTTATTTCAAGATCTACTTCCATGCATTTTTATGAAAATTGATGAGGACAAAGAAACCTTTTCAAACAACTTTATACTCTTTCTCGTTTCAGTCGCATGCATTTCTGTACATGTTAAAAGTTAACCTATTTTGGGAAAATATTGATGCAACGCAGCCAGTGTGTCCAAAGTGTACATGTATATTGGACTCTATGCAGTAGTACTAAGGCTAAGCTATTCATCAAAACTTCTTTAATCTTCCCATGTGTTTTTAAAGACGTTTGTTTATAAACTTGACATCTAGACTGTCACAAAATTGTACGTCTAAGGTCAAAACTTCGCTAGAAACTTTGTTGAAAGCTGATCAAATGTTTGCCATCTGTCATTTCTCACTTGCGGTTTTCCTCCTTTTAACGTTTTCGGATATATACGTACCTAAATTATATATTATTCAATCATTACACTTTCCGAATAAATTACGTAAAAGATATCGTAGGGTTATGGTTGCTTCTGAGATTCGCAAGCTGTTGTCGAGGCAACAGTTCGAAGCGCGCCAAACCGCTAACATATGACTTAATATAAAACGAAACTTAATCGGTCGTTCAGCAAAATAAACGAGTTCATACCTAACGTAATTTTATCCAACAAAAATGGGAAAAATGAGGGACTTAAAGGGGGAGGTTGAGGCCAAATTGTTGTGATTTAATACGTAGAGTTAAACAAAGAATGCAATTTCTTGACGTCGAATTACAATTTCATTTCGTTCAACCTTAAATTTTTTGGGTAAGCTGATTTTTGTGAACACTGTAGAAGCATGAATGCTCCTCTCGAAGCAGAAAAACACAGACGGCTTATTTATCTTATGGTGATTGTCTTCCATCTTCTAGCAGAAATGGCCGTTTTCTTAAATCCGTGTTTATTTTGACGGGGAATTGCTCGTGGACGTCAAACACACATAGTGAGTAACAAAAAATCACAAAAACGTTGCAAGAAGCACAATTATTTATAAACTCGTTTCCAAGTCGAGATGACTGCTTAATGTTTAATGCATACAGCAGCTTATTTCTTGGCTCCTTGACATCTTGATAATTATTTGACACTTTTTATGCTATGGCACCGATATTATACCGGTCACTAACAAGTATTTTGAATTTAAGATCTATGGTCGTGTCCATCGTGATATAATTTCTAATTTACTATAAATATTATAATTTTGCATCTTACTAAGAGCGTTAAACTGGAAGGTTTACTCGTTAATCAACGTTATCTGCCATTATTAACCTCTAAAATGGCGCATCCTTAAGAACATCGATAATTTAATGGCATTTAAAATTATTCACTGAAAATCGCTTTGCATTCAGTGTAGAAATAATTATAATATTTTGCAGCCTCACTGAGACAGTGTTAGTAATATTAACCTATAATATCTCGATAGATTAGTTGACATGCACGTGGATCACTATTTTTGGTCATTGATCAAACGTGGTTCTATAATTTTCAATAAATATAGTGCAGACAAGCCACTACATTTTCAAAATACTGCTACCTCTCGCCCTCATTGGCTATAGTGCTCTCTCGTCGATCACAGTCGCTATTTTAGAGGATTTGATCGTAAATTCGCCGCAAAATATTGAAAATTCCACTCTTGCATCTCCCCCGATATTTCAGAAATTCGCGAGAAGAACTCTGGGAAAATACTGCATCCGCATTTCCTCGTGGAAACGAAAGTCCGTTAGGTGATGGTCCATCTCCTTGCTTTAAGTAACTTCGAAAATGACGAAAATTTCCAGATTTACGGAATAAATTTTCCAAAAATGCGCTATAAAAAACGTTCCGCGGTGAATCCATGCATTTAAGATGGCGTTTTTTGTCGGTGCCCGGACCGGCTGAGTCGAGGCAATTTCTGGCAATGCTCAGCATATTTCAGAGAGGGTTGCCATCGCAATGAATACTCATTTCCTTCAGTTATACCTTCGCAAACATTTATTCTAGGCCTGCCATCTACTCCATCATCCATAAAATCGGAAAATGAGCCATGAAGCGGCGTGGATTTTCGTAGGTGACGAGATGTTTGTTTCTGATATTGTCACACTAACTGAAAAATGTCGTTTACCGACGGAGTTATCGAGCCTTTGAAAGAATTTTTATTAATACCCTGGCATCCTTTTGATAACGTTGATCTTAGAGAAGCTTCCTTCCGCAAACTGTCTATACTGAAAAAACTTCCTTTTTCTTCTTTGAACGTATGCATCAGAGGCGACGGAGAAGCAATCGAAAAATACTCGTATCTCCGAATAACAGACGCACCTACGGGCATTTAACAGTTAAACAATGTTTGGGGAAAGTTGAAACGGATTCTTTCAGACCGAGTTTTTCAACTTCGCAGAAGTTCATATCTATGAGGTGCGGCATTTCCTAAAAAAAAAAAGAAAAACTATTTATGTGATGCGGTGTCTCGGCTCGGAATCTCGATTTTCGTTTAAGATTTCCTTGATTATTTCGCGAAATACGAAGCCAGGCAGTGCTATAGGATTTCCAATTTTGAAATTTCTATTTAAATAAAGATCCTGAGGCAGTTTTTATCGAGGCAGTATTCTCGAAAATGATCCCGAAAAGAATTTGATCATCAAAATGGACGCCGTTTTTAAACTGTCGTATGATCACTCTAGTGGGCTCGTTTATGAAGCGTTTTAGAATACAAATAATCAGATTTTTTTCTTGGTAGTAGAAGCAATAGCCATTTTCCAAAAATATTCTTGGGAATTAATAATGCATTTGTTGTCACGTGTCGTTTGCGATCGATGCTTTAATGGCATCAAATTGGGAATGCGGCTTAGAGCATGGGCCGTACCACTTTTGAATAAATCGTAAATAAGTACCCACTTTACATCGATTTCGTGAATATGAGTGGACAATTCGAGCATTTTGTATATGATGCCAGGATTTCTTAGTCGTATGGCCAGTCGGTCCAGTTGGAAGCTTTTTTTTTCATTGTTTCAATAGTGGCAGCAGTGGACTAGTTTAATTCGTCATTAACTGCGCAATTATTTGAGAGAGAAGTCATGATAGCTGTAAACAGCTTGGTCATTATCAGGATTCAGTGATGTCTGTAATTTGTGGTGAAATGCACTGAAGCTGCTTCGATGTGAAAACTACTCCACTTATCGTATATTTTCTGCAAATTTGAGCAACGAAAATGGACGTTTAATTAGCAAAAAATAGCAATCTACATGTATATAGCATGCTATAAAATGTATAACGTCTATAGATTTAAATTAACCCCTCGTTTTATGCTTAATTATTGATTATTACAGCATATGCAATTAATTGGACCACTCAGATTTGATGAAGTGTTCAAACTTCGTTCAAAATGCAATGGTTAATCTCAAATACGAGGCATTACTAAAGTCAATAAAAGCCTTTTCTCTTTAATTATACTGCTCCTTTATCTAAAATGTAGTCTTTATGGTCTGTTTTGCAGCAAAACTAGATCTGTTACTTAATTAATGCTGTTGGACAGTTCTAGTTAATGCTGGTCCATGAGGTCGGTTTTGCTCAGACCGTGGCATTGAATATATACATGTACTTGAATGTTAAGGGTCATGTTCGAACAAGATGTCATCAGAACTCTAATATCAATGAAGATTGAGAAAGAAAGTGGTCAAGACAAAAGATGAAACTGGTACATGCCAGATACAATATATTGTAGAGAAGCATGTAAACATGTAAAATCAATATTTCTTGGCAATATGTTGGAATCTTTTCAGCGTAATCAAGCTTTTCATTGATTTTAGACTTTTGCAGACAATAATGAACGCATGAATGTTTGTTTTTGAAACATTGCCGCAAACGCGATTAGCTAATTGAAAATAAACTAAAAGGCATGACAAAGTTTTAAAAAGTTTTCATTGCTCTTGGATCTGGCGTATTTTTTTAAGAGAAATTATTAGTCTCACGTTAGTATAAATTTCCAAATAATTGTTAGACTTTACTCATCGCAAATTTAAGTTTCTGCATGTTAATGTAAAGTTTTTTAAAAAATGAAATTTCATTATTGTATTCGCACTAAAATAAATTTGATTAAATTTGCTTCTAATAAATGTTGCGTGCAATATGCATTTCACTCGCGAATCTGGATTATAGAGAGTCTCAAAAAAATAAATTGGTAATAAACAACAATGAATGTAAAAGTTTTGACAAAAGTAGATGGAGCATACAAGTTTCATTTAAAATATATTTTTATTAAAAATTCCAGAAAACATTTGCAGATGTAATAATTAATGCACGAGAACGAGATGAACATTTATATAAGTAATTATAATGACGAATGAACCTGTACAATGTAAAAGCTCGCATCATTCGCCGCGAAGCTGACAGTCTATTTCGCATCTTTAAACTTCCGGGGAAGATTCTAAGGCATGCGTGGAAATTAAAAGGCAAATTAACTTTTTAAGTGCGCTGCAACGACTAATACGCTAATTCTTGGACGTACCTTGCCAAATTGCTCAAATGATTGGAGTTAATTAGCTAATCCGAAGCACTGAATCGGAGAAAATTGAAAGGCAGCATCTGCTTTTCATTCCTTTTATCGTCGAATCATCATTTTAATTATTTTTTTCTATCTCGTTTTCGATCAAATTTTGCCAAGTTTGCCTCGCGACGCCATGTCCCTTTATTCCGCTCCTATTCCTCAATTAACTTTTAATTGTTAGCGTTAATTTACAGTTGCATGGTACATTTCCAAAACACTGCTTTCGCATTTAAATATTAATCGAATGAATTGTTTTCGCGGAGAGCTTCAACTCGGTTCATTAATTCAATTTAAAATGGATATATTGTTTATAAGGAAGCACGCACAATTAAGAGACGAGGAGGACCTAGTTGCAGGCCTCCGAAATGGTGAAGTGCGGAGAAGAGAAATTGATTTCTGTTTGTCACTCTAAACCATTGGCTGCCTCGGCAGACTTAAGTAAACAAAAATAGCAGCTTTCAACAAATATCCGAGCCAGTAGTTTGATTATTGGATAGCAGAAGCTCAATTTAGGCAAAAGCTGTTTGTCTTGGCGCTTTCCAACGCGAATCATTATGATTTCTCGCCATGGGAAAATGGCAGAGTGAAGAGTTTTTGGGGAGAAGAAAAATCAATAGTGCGAAACGCTCGTTTTACTTGTTTTGTTTGGGGAGTTTAGCAAGTACTTTATTGCCCCATTCTCCCATAGGCCAAGGCTGTCCTTTTGGTCATTGAACAAAGATGCGGTCAGCTGGATTGGTCTTATCGAGCGTTTTAGACGAGCTCCATTATGCACAGGCGGCCATCGATTAATAAATTTCATTTAATTAATATTAGTAAACACATTTGCGTGACAAATGCAGAGGGCTATCCATTCTGGCTTTGTTTAGAAAACGGTTATTAACGAGCTTGATCAATAAACATCGGCTGCAGCTTGCTTCCAGGCCACGTTTTCGGATTACTTTCGCTCCCCAATCGAGAAATGCGCAAAATATAAACGCATTTTGGAAACTTTTGTTGGGAAAATTAATAAAGTGCGCGCTATAGATGTTAATTCATTTTATTTCATTACATTTTTCTAACCTGTAAAGTAAAGGATACTTTAAAGGAGAATTTCCATCATATTATATCATATACTGTACATAAATTGACAATCAACGCCATAATTCTGATTTCCCTCTTTATCTAGCTAGTATTTTCCTGCTCTTGATAATTTTTTTCTGAATCATTCTTGCTACTAAAATACTTTAACATTTCAAATGTTCCTGTTAATTAAGGAAAAGTTGCGTAGTCCTAGCTTTAACTTATAGAAATCTAGTAAAATGCTGAATGTCGCATTGCATGAGCGCAACAACGTGTGCAAAGTATGGTCTTACATGGTCAGTCCATTTTTGACCAGTGATTTAGCTCGTTGCCTTTAAAAATGCGATAATTTTGATTTTAGCTTCTTTTTACAGCATTCATATGCTGACTTTTATATTTCTCGGAAGTTCCACTAATGTAGTACTTCAAACGTGAGCACGAAACCGATTTCGTCGAGAAAATACATGTCTAGCATTAAAGTACGTGCCGTTAACATGGCGAGATTGCGAGGGGAGCAAAAAAAAAATAGGTTCATATAATACCCCCAAATTATGGTCCTATATATCGCAATGGATATCTGTCGTAGCTTTGGCTTGTTTTGTGGAAACGCTTTGGGGTGTTTCCTGAAATGGTTTTACTTGCTTTTAGAGCACGAGTAAATCTCGCGTTGAACTTCAGGTTGAGTAAATGAAAACATTATATGATCCATAAATCATTACAATTTCGTGTTTACTACTTAGATCCCTTAAGCTCTATGTGTGTCTAATACTCCTTTCTGTCGAGCTACATGTAAGAGGCACATACTCCAGTCTCTAATCTGAACCCTTCATCTGCCTAGCTTCGCTATTTCGCACGATTACGTAAGGATACGCGACATGAAGCAAATGCAAATTTAAGAAGCAGAATCAGCAACATTTATGTAAACAGTTTGACATTTTATTTCGCCGAAAGCTGCGCGTCCTTATGAAAGTTTTAACTTTCGAAGAGTTAACTTGGTCTAAAATGACTTTTGGCACGCATTTCGATGTAAATTCCAGCCATGCACTCAACCCTACTACACGACAAATTGCTTGCAGCAATAAGTTTACCGAAGGTGTCGTAAAATTTCAAGATTTACATAACCCCGTGATCATGAATATTCATGACTCGCTAATATGGCATTGCCCGTACCCATCTGCCTCGGTGAAAAGATAAAAATTATTTTCGTGCTCAATTATTGTGTCAAATTGTGCATTCGATGCATGCACTTGTGCAAGTACATTACACGCAGATGCATCATAGGCTTAAGATTTATAAATATTACATAAGACAAAACAGGCATTGTATACACAAATAACGACTGTGTATAACTGTAGACTTCCACGATGCTTTTATTTACACTGACCATCACGACAATAAAATCATGCAGGGTGGAACAGAAAAGAGAGCCACCCCATTTTTTTCTCTTTCCTGTTATAGTTACGTAAATTCTGCGCGGCTTAATAGTGATCCATGTACATGTATTCTATCCAGTGATGTTGTTACATTTGACCTACGACAATTATTTCACGGAAACGTATGCTTAAACTTTTTTGCCATAACACGTAGGATAAATGTCAAGTTAAGAAAAGAGAATGATATGTTTGCATAAAATCAACCGCTTTTATCCTTATTGGCAATTATTTCATGTTGCTACAATGGTGTTAAACACAGGGGCAAACACCTATTGGGTGCTGCGCTGCAGCACGGTGTTGCACTGAAGTAGTGCCATGATAAGTATTTCCATAGATGACACGTTATGCTTTATTCTCCAAACAATATTGCAGAATGTAATGTTAACATTTCTATGAATCACATCAAAATGTTGTTAGATGTTTTTATTTTTCAATTTGCATAAATGAATTCCACGGTTCATTTAAATGTTAATCTTTCCTCTAATGATTAATTTATGTACAGAAAAGTTGCTATAAATTCAGAATAAAAATAAGTATTTCAACAAAGCATTTTTGGTCACAACCAAATATGGCACATTATCCTGTTTATGAGTTGGTGAATATGGATCAAATTATGGTTCTTATTTTATAGCCAAAAAAACTGGCCGATATGAGACGCTTTACCGCAGTGCAAAAATGTGCAGCAGCGCAGCACACAATTAGTATTTGCCCCTGATTTAACAACATTATAACAACATGAAATAATTGCCAATGAAGATAAAAGTGGTTGACTTCATTCAAACTTTGCATTCTCTTCTTTTTCCTAATTTGACGTTTTGTCCTTCCAAGTAAAAAAGTTTGAGCACACGTTTCCGTGAAAAAATTGTCGTAAATCAGATGTAACAACATCATTGGATAGAGCACACATAACTTAATATTTTGTCCCATGCACAAACAGAATTACGTAAACATAATATTTCTACGCAATATTTGTCAATAATTGCAGACAACAGCATTTCGATTGCCTTCTATTTTATAGCTTAGAAACTTGGCATTAATATGGACCTTTTTTGTGGAAAAATCGCGATATTAGAAACCTGCTTTAGCACACTAGCGCCGTTTTGCGTGTAAATAGGGTGGAAGTTTTTCGCCATATTGTTTAAAAAGCACCTTCGTATTCGCGCTATCTTGTCGGATATATCATTGGACCATTATTTCCCGACTCGCCTAGCGCGGACACCAGCTTGTCAGAATTGCTGTTTTATCTTTACACTCTTTTACATTTTACAATGTTTGGCTCGTATAAAAGTCGGTGCTCGGTACTAAGGGTCAGAAATATGAGTTTTCAAAAATTGCCTATTTGTCCATCTAAGCTTTACTGCGAGGCCACATCTATAAGGATTGTAATGAGAGAAATAAATCCAGGAAAGCTGTTACTCCGTGTACCGATTACTGTTTTCGTGTTTACTCAGCCTTTAGCCATCGACCCAAAAACCACCTTCCACGTTTTTTTTTTCTCCAACGCATTTCAAAGTAAATAAAGCCAAGTTTTCAACCCAAAACGCATCCCTCGATGCAGTCTCCGAACACTTCTCGCATTATAATGCAGATCTCATGATGGCCGTAAGGTCTACGATATGCCAGAAACTTTCCATAAGCAAATGGCCATAAAATTCAAATGCAAAGTGCGTGTAAAACTATAAATAAGCCTATATGTTACACACTTTTTCGATCTTTTCTACGCAGTCGATGTAATGAAGATGATGGTATTTGGTTCATTCATGCAAGAACTGATCGGGGAATCTTTGATGGGGGATCCGAGACTAAAGCAGCGGCAGCAGAAGCATTTCGAAACGTATTTGAAATCTTTTTTTCTCCCCCACCTCCTCTCACCCCCTTTATATTTGCCTAAATCTATAAAGAAAGCCCCTTCATTTCTCGTCTGGAAACGCCCCTCGAGCGGAGTTTTATTATGCATTTCTGCATCGCTTTTTTGCACAAGCTCGTATTATGTATCTTTTTATGCTCCAAACTGAAATATAATACTCGATGTAAGTACGCTATAACAGCGATTTAAATTTCACGATGGAAGAGAGTGTTTGATGTTTTAGCAATTTTAAGTAGGCACCTATAGACGGTAAATGTGCAGCTCGCTTCACGATGATTGGACAATAACATAAATATGGGCTCGATTTTTTTTATTTTATTTTTTGGGTGCCAGACAAATCTTCGAGAACAGAAGCGTGAAAAGAAGAAAAAAAAGCGAATTGAGCAGCGTATAATCTGAACTGTTTAGTTCATTTTTACATTACGTTGAAAATTATCCGTACACCGTTTGATTTCCCACGCGGGCTTTGAAAGTAAATAAGAAAAATAAATGCAACGTGAACAGCTGTTTCGTTATTTTTCGAGTATGCTCACGACTCGTTTAGCGTTGTCGAAAATTATGGCTCACCGATCGATGCATTTCGTAATGCCCCTCAGAATCAATCTTGTAAGTATAAAATAAGAAAATTGCTCGAGTGGTTTTGGAATGGAAATTGGACATGTCCTACAAGATATAGGCCTACTTGTTTTGTGTTATTCTCCATGGACTTTTAGTTCACCCATATTGTCTTGATTGCACGAGGACACATTGCATGTTCTCTGAACATCTATATACACTGTGCATGCTTCGTTGAATATACATGTACACGTATGTTGTTTCTGATGATAATGAGCCAATTTCGAGGATCGTGATCGTCACGTCGATCTCATTGTAGACCACTGTGGATTGCACGTCGACCATTGCTCAATTGTGTGACGTTTTCAAGATGGCGGAGAAATTGTCTCACCGTTCGTCGAGATCATTGTGAATTAGGCATTAAAGCTTCGTCTAGGCTTCTAGCTTTTTTTTTAGAAAAGCATTAAAATAACGATTTCTCCAAAATATATTGACGCGCTCATCGAATGTTTTCGAAAATACCCCACTTTCCTTTTCAAACCGACAAAATACAATGTAAAAAACGAATTGGAAATGATATCAAAAGTTATTTATCAAATGTTCACATTTTTGACTTACACATGTTGGCAACCACCGAATTCTGATTTTTTGCGATAGATTTTGCACGCAAATTTGATTTTAATTTTTTGATTTGAATCAAACTTGACTCGTTCTCGTTTCTACTTAGCTGTCAGTCGCGTTCACTTTTATGTTAGATTCACTTTCACACTTCGATTTTAATATTACACATTGCAACGAATGCGAAAAATTTCCATTTTCTCTCACGCGATGTTTTTTTTCTATATTTTTTACAATGAAATGCCGTTTTAGGTTGATTGTAAGAATCGGAAAGAAATCTGAATGATTTCTGGCAAATGCGTGTTTTGGGCCATGCTGGCACGCGTGCCGTTCAGTTTGTTTAGCAATTCACTTTTCGCGGAATGTAATAAGAATTCAATCACAATTGAGTGCATTACAATGCAATGTGCCACTGATGCAATACGTATACATATATACGTGCACGTAAGAGAAATCATTCGCCTGTCTGCCTCGCTACAATGTCCCTTTCAGCAATACGCCAATGTTACTTTGCATTTGAAAACAAAAAAATAGACAGATCGAAATATTGATTTTTTTACAGGCGAGGAAGAGGCTTACTCTAAGCCCACCGCATTGTAAGAAAGTGCAAGTTTTACATTTGCTCAATCTGAGTTTACCTCGTAGCAGGCGCCGCAACCAATGTCCACATTCCACCGCTTGCAGCTGCGAAATACTGGATACAATGTTTGAACAGTTTGCGGTTCCGATATCCATTGAATGGCAGGATTTACCGTCGAGGGGATGCTGCAGGGGATATAACACGGCTTAAAACTATTTCCTGCTTTTTTAAAAAAAAAATAATGCCGCGGGATAAAGGTACCTATTTGTAAGATAAATCTCGAGCATTTCTACTATTGGCAGACGGAAATCCAATGGTTTTAGCAAAGCTCTTTGATGGACCTCTTAAACCTGTGTTATCCTGGGCTCTCTCTCTTCGGGGCGTTGATAACAGTGTTTTATTTGAGTTTAAAAACTAATGCTTTCTCAGGGTGCGTCGTAAACAGGGTTTGGGCAGCGTGAAGCAAAAAAAACCCTGAGCTGATGCTAAAATGTCCAATGTAGGCAGTGGTTGAAATGTTCAAAGTGTGACCTTATTTTACCGAATGACTTTCTCTCAATGTCAAAGCCAATTTCTGAATGCATTAATTGTTGTTCAGAAAACGCATTGTCCGCTTTCGAGGAAGCTGTGCAAGTTTCTTGGAACTTTGAATTTTCTGAGTTTTCCAAATTTAATGTTGAAAATTCGTTTTCAGTAGTGCAACAGATTCGAAAAATTGAATAAGATGCCAAATAGAAAATGTATATGACAGTATAGTTATATACAACATTTTATCCTGCCTTTCATATTAGTTGTTTATTCGGTGTATTTTTATGTTAACAGTAAAGCACGTCATACACGAGGCAAATTATGTCTGAAAATAAATGAAAAGAAATTGCGTGAAAGTTATTACCTGTTCCTGCACGCACTGAGCGATACTTTCAGAATATATCCCTACGGTATACTCAGAATTTGGCAGCAATGTTTTAAAGGGAAATAGCGGTAAACTAATTTGATAGCAGTGCTTTCATCCCATCTTAGGACGTATGTCTTTCCTGATTGGCTATCGAACAGAAGGAAAGTTTCGTTCATGACTATAAAACCTATAGCGTCAGTTTATTTCCGTAAATAATTTGTTTAGAATAGGATAGATTTCTATTCTGGAAATATATATGGAAATTTGTTTTTCAAGGAAAGTTTTACCAACACACGGGTAACATCAGGCTGTAATATATCTGGAAAGAAGTTTCTGGATATAATTTGCCTCGTGTATGACCAGCATGCATATGGTACGACAAATTTACATTACTGTTGGAAATGTTTCATCCTGCTACAGACTATCCTGAAAATCGAAAGTCCATAAATCCATCGCTTCGAGTGACCAATTGTAGCCCTTTGGTCTATAGCGTTTTTCCTGGACGTGCGAAGGCACAAATCTAAGGATCAAATTCTATCTATGCAATCTTTTCAGTGATGCTGGATCTGTTAAGCTAAGATACAGTATAGCCTATACAGTGCTGCTGAGTAAATTAAAGTCACATATTTTGAGTGGAAAAATTACTCGAATTACTTCGTATTCTTGCTCTACTTTATGATATCCAGAGGAATACGGCGTTCTATGGATCTGTTGCACATTACGTTTCTAAGAAATTAACAAATTGCATTTTTTGGAAAAGCTAATCTTCTTATTTATGCGGTTACAAATCGGTTGCGAATTATCTCGCTGTAATAACCGTCTCTGGCACATCATGATGAGAAAAAAGGCAATTACGCCATCATTTTCAAGCCTTTGAGCAGTACATAAAGCTGTTCGAAAAGCAATTTCATAATTCCTTCTGGCCTAATTTAGCAAGAATAAACAACTGCTCCATCAGCAAGATCTCGAGTAGTATACGGCGTGTTCTCTAAGGCACTGTGGATTTGGTCGAGCTTAGATTTTAATTGTTTGTGGTCACTCCACCGCACTATCTTAATCCTTTAAGCTACCTTTTGCTTGAGCGCGATAAAACTACTTTCAAATTAGAAGTGCAATTAGGCGCTAGAACAAAGGCTGTTTTTTTGTCGAAAACGATGTCGATGATGTCACGAAATTAGGCTGAACGTGATTAGTCGTCAGCATATTAATCTTAAGATTTCCTTTGAGAGCCAATCTTTTAATGAAGTAAAATCCTCTCGGAGTGCAATTGTTCGCATTGTGTTCCTTTTGAAAATCTCATTTTTATAGACGCGGAAGATAATACGGTACATCTCTTCGTCGAATCTTCAAAGAGATTTTAGGATAAAGTTTTGTGAAAATTCATCTTGGGACCTCCTTCCAAATAGCAATGTTGAATAAAAACACTTTTGGTGAAATCGTTGTGAAAAGGGTATCACGCCGAAGTGTCAAAAATTTCAGATTATGAAAATCTAAAGTATAGATGAAGGTTAAATTTGAAGTATACAGTATTTTATGCGAGACAAGTACTTAAGTCATTTTATACTGTAATTCGAATTAGATATAGATTTTTGTCACTTGCAAATTGTTTAAGCTCTATACAGTAATGTGTTTTAGTATACAGAATGTCTTTGAACTCATGGCACAAACTCAAACTGGTGTTAAAGTGAACTAAGGTAAACCTTTTTTACCACAGAACCTAGGGTCCAAAGGTCACTATTAAAAAGTTACAAGGCCAAATGTGTATCTGCTTCCTCCACGACTTAATGGCCAATCATACCACATATTTTTGGAGGAACAGTTGCCACAACTTTTGGAAGCTGTCCCTTTGGCAATTCGTAATGCCATGTGGTTCCAACATGATGGGGCCCCTGCTCATGACAGCAGGGTCGATGTGCGGCATTATCTTGATGCTACTTTTGGGGCCCAATGGATTGACAGTGGTGGGCCTGTTGCTTGGCCCCCTAAGTCTCCAGATTTGTCATGCCTGGATTTTTTTCTATGGGGACAAATGAAGAACGTACTGCATGGGACTCCATTGGACACACAAGAAGATCTTGTGGTCAGAATTGCGGTTGCTGAGGGCAATGTAAATGACATGCCGGGCATCTTTGAAAGAGTGCGTCAATCAATGCGTCGTCGATGTGAGGCTTGCATTAATTGTAATGGTAGAAAGTTTGAGGATTTACTGTAAAACATTGTAATAAATACGTAATTGTTGAAACATGCTGTGCCAACATTAATTCCATGTAAACCATTCTGTGCCAACGTTAATTCCATGTAACTTTTTAATGGTGCCTTTGGACCTTAGGTTCTATGGTGAAAAATGTTTACCTTAGTTCAGTCTAACACCAGTTTGAGTTTGTACCATGAGTTCAAAAACACCCTGTAAACTGGCTGATATCAAAAAGGGATGGCCATTGAAATGTCATGTCAAGAAATCTGCATGCTTTTAGCTGATCCTGCTGGTGTAATTTCTCTGAATGTAAATTGTATATACATGTACACGTACAACCATATTGCAACGGGTTCTACTTACAAAGGCAGATACGTTGTTCCTGCATCGGTCTCTTGCCTTCTTAAAAATGATCCACCCATCGTGAATTTCTCTAAGAATGAGTCAGGTCGGGTCTCTTCTTTTTGAGCACTATTTCTATAAATCCAATCACGGATGGACTTGAAATAGAATACGAAACAGAAAAAGTAAGCAACAGTATAGACGATACCAGCAAGGCGCGTGTAATCGGTTTAAGCGGCTGTATACGAATGATGTTAATAAAACAGTAGTTCTCTTCCAAATGCCATGCAGATATATTTCACAAATGAGATTTCTTTGAAAAAAAATCTAAATAGGTGTTTTGGTAAGGAAATTCAGAGTACAGAAACTGAAACTCACGACGAAAAGGCTGTTTACTATGCCTAGAGAAAATAAATAGTGAAATTGTTTGCTTAGTTCGTCTCCAATATTTATCAATAACAAACTACTTATTCGCCACATAGGATATGGGATAAATAATAAAATATAGGCTCTATATAAAAGATAGAATGTTATAATAGAACAGTAGTTCTCGAATAAATATCTGATGTTTAACAACTCGAAGCTGCATTTTAAACGCAAGATTGTTGGCTAAATAAGGATAATATTTACTAAACAAAAATACAAAAATGAATTAATTAAAAAATGCCTTTTTACTTATTTATTGAGTTTTTTTTACTAAGTCCGGATATTTGATGATAATTAAGTCGATAAATGACTTTCATAAAAATAACAAATACCGTTTCTTCATCGATTCGATCCACAACTCACTTCAGTAAAATGTGGTAGAATTTGGTCATTGAATGCCAAAATACAAAGTAAAAAATGGCGCAAAGCTGCTATAGCAGAAATAATTATTCAAATAATTAGTTTGAAGCATGTTTCGGTATGATATTGTATTCCTCGTACATGGCATATGACAATGTTACGATCAACAGAACTGCTGACAACAACAACTTGAAGGACAATTGGTTGATTATGCACAAAAAACATTTCAATATTCTTCACACTTTTTAAACTAAAAAAAATTGAAAAAGCCCTAAACACTAACTAACTCGTCAATGACAACGGGATACATATACATTACAACGGCTAGTGCCGTTTAAAGTTTCGAGCAGAAATGATAGGACCTGTTTTGGTCGATTATACAATCATGTTATAATCAGCGAAAATAACACAATCGTATAGTCGATCAAGAATCATTATTAAAATTATTACCGCGAAGCATAAATTTAACGAAGCTATAGGTGTAAGAATCCCACGGTTAATTCGTAAGATGCACGTGCACGGTGCAACATTACCACGGCCTATTGGAATTCTTAATTCACAACATGATGAAAAAAAGATTTCCGAAAATGATAAACTATAGTCAACTTCAGTCTTACCCACGCTCCATAACAATTCCCGATGAAGACCTGCAAGAAAATTGAAAGCATGCATCCTTCATGCGCGATAGTCGACTTTCGAGCATTTCCGCCATCTCCATTCGGTATTTGAGCGGTTCACGTGCAATTGTTTGAGTACCCGCGTGCCATTTCCAATATGACCCTAAGATATTTACCCGGGTGGTGATGCGAATCGTGTTGGCGATTTTCCACAGCTTCCCTCCGTCGTCGGTTGCAGCTTTCGTTTGACAATCGTCGCTAATCTGCTCGACTTTAAATATTTCAGAAGACGAATCGTCTTCGGTCATCAGGGATGGCGAGTGGCTAGTGGCCGTGGATGCTCGTATCGATTGCCGCCTATTGCCATTGGCGATTTCCCCGGCCGATCGTCGCCTCTCCGGGGACAACGATTTCGTCGCTGAAGGAGTATTCAAATGATTTCGTGACTCGTCATAATAATCATCATTAGCGAAACTAAGCCGTCGACTCGCTCGTTTCATCCTGCACTTTGTTGGGGAACTTTTCGTTTCCGACTCGTCTTTTGTACTTTTGGCTTCCTTCGCGGGGCCAGTTCCGGTAGCTCTCAAAGTGGCCATGCTCGGAACCCACATCAGGAGGGCTGATCTGAAATTCAAATTTCAGCTCCCATTTATTCCATTTACCTTAGAACTTATCGAAGTCGTCGACGATGCGATCGAATTTAAGCCAACATATCCACCATCAACATGGTGGAATGGATTCAACAACAATCTTTTTTTAAGGAAAAAAACTATTTTTACAATCACATTTAAATAAATTTATCATTAGTTTATTCATATGAACCGCGCTGTCTTGGGCGACCCTCGGGGACTTCGTGTTTAAACGATACATAGGCCTACGTTGTAAATTTCAAAATAATACGCATTATCCACCACCGTATTTCTGCGCTTTCCTTTCCGAAGTTCATGGAAATTTCAACAACGTATTATTTTTAAAAGATCTTTTCGTTATCGAGTGCAAGTACTTTTATGTAATGAATATTCCAAATGCATATTAGGTTGGAACGTACTTTCTTAAAATAATTTCCACATTCATTTCCAATCTTTAAAAAATAATCATAAAACAAACAGGATAATTAAAAGCAGAACAGAACTTCAAAATAAACGCGACGATTTACACTATAGTTAACAATGGCATGGTCTTGCATGCCATTAGACGTTGGAACTCTCTTCCAAAGAATAGCCTTAAGCTTCACGAAATTCAATTTTGAAATGATGTTTGGGTCCACACTAAAGCGATGGTAACTACCGAATAATTTGGGTTGATGGATTATACACCCACCTACCACATGGTATTTATTTACTGATGGTAGGGTACAGAGTTGAATTGAAGTTCCAAACTTCCGTATTGCGTGTACGGAGTGCTATTTCATCCATCTTTGCTCTTAACGCACATCGTGGGAACAAACGTCTGTTTCTATTTCAATTGGATCATAAGGCATAAAAAATTGCTAACCGATAACATACAGGATATAGACTGCATATGATGTGGGAATGTTGCGGAAAAAAGATACGTCTGGCTCGCAATGTTCACTGGCTCGCCATCTATTCCATGCAATGTCTTTGCAATTATTAACTATTTGTAACTAAAACGAATTCTATTGGTATGCAACAATTGTCACTGGAGTTCACCTGCAAATCAACGCTCTCTTTCCTTTACCCCGCGTTAGTTGACAGTATTCTAAGCCTAATAATTCGCTCATTTGTCATGACAAAAGTGCAACTCGACTAGTCATCTCGGTGACAAAATGACGGCATTTATTAATCCCTTATATGATTGATAATCAAATCATAATGCTTTTTCCTGGAAATAATGCGAAATTGCGAGTGGCGTCTAGCTACATACATGTACTTGCAACGCATTTCACTCTTCTAATGTAAAAAACAAGTTGAATAAAATTCGTATGTGCGTAGAAACAAACTTTTATAAAATTCCAAACAATTCTACAATTGAATTTTGAAATGCAATACATGCTTCACGTAGGTTATAATTTCATTATCAATCATATACATGTACTGTACGGGATTAATAAATGCCCTTATCTTGTCACCAAATGACTAGTCGAGTTGCAAGCAACCTATGACAACTCCGGTGTTCTAAGGGGAAGTCAACCTTCGCCCGTACATGTACCGCTACGTATAGGCCTACTCGCCAAGAAGAGCATATTTTTTCTGGATTTAAGTTAGTCTTATCGTAAGCAACTACGTGTACGTATAAAACTGATATATGATGATTATCCTTGAAAGGATACGAGGGCGTGTAAATTACGCAAGTTAATTCATAAGCTGCCTGGCTGCTTTCCATTATACGCAAAAGGATGCCTGCGTGCATTGCCCATGATTAAAAAATAAAATACACGTTTACATGTAGTTCGCGGGGTATCTCATAAACCACATAAATTAGCATTAAAACAGATTAGTTAGAAGCGATAATGATTTCTGTGCGTTTTTCACATGAATTCGTCCATCAGTGTAGCTAAATAATGATACTGCTATAGAAGTACCTTATTATGACAATTTCGAAGTACATGTACTCGCGAATGTAATGATTTTCATTCCAAACTCAAGCCCGGGCTCGATGAATGTTCATCATTTAAACAGCACCGATATGACTAATTATTGAAAATAATTTGAGGCTACAAAAAATTATCTAATCTCTGACCAAAATAAAAGCATCATGCCCTTCCAATCATCCCCTTGCTACTGAACTATAAACAATTAACGGTTTCTATAGTAACACATACCAGTGCGGTTGGTTGTTAAATAGCCTACTCCAGAGGATTAAGTATGCTGTCATTTGCGTGACCAGTTAAGGTTGCTCTGGAATATTCGATACGAGATGAAAGCACTTCTGTCACGGGTGACAAACGCGTGTGACGGTGTGTTATAGCTGCATCATTCACAAGATGTTATATAGATGATCGCGGCGCAATGTATTGCTCATTAGAACTAATAGAAGAATGGCGTGAGGGCGAGCAATAACAGAATGGCGCTCTCATAATCGTTAATTACTGAAAGGCCAATATACATGTATATACACTATATATGATTTGGAATATTAATCTGATATCTTCTTAACGCTTAACTTATATAGCAAAGAGCCATCGAGGTTCTTTAAATGAGTATTTCGCAGCGACACTGCGAAAAAAAAGCCATAAATGATTGGCTTTAAAGCTCGTTGTGAAGGTACCCTTAGGTTGAAAGTTCACGGTTCTATATTTTACCATTTCATGTACTCCTATCTTTTAATTTAGTCTGATAATATTATATATACTGCATCATATATTGAGTAAATTTTGATTAATTTAATAAAATTAAACTGTTTACTTTTTTGTTAAACGAAAAAAATCCGTTTTATATTTCAGGCACCACATTCGGTGAAAATGGTGCTGCGGACAGTGCGGAGTGATTGGTTTCATTTTTATAATTCTATTAAACTTCAAATTGTTGTAGGCCGAATAATTTTGTCCCAAATTCTATCATTATTCATTATTGCAAAATCCGATATACAGTACGAAGAAGAATTTCTTCAGGCAATATGATAGAATGTTCGGGGTGGTTTTTTTTTCAGAATTTTAAAACTTGAACAACATATCATTTCATGTTTACGACATTTCAAAAGCATAATTTCGTTGAAACATTAAATCGATAGATAATGCTTAAGAACCTACTTTTATGCTCTAAAACCATTTTGGAAATTTCATCAAGACTAATGCAATTTTTGATTGAAACTCGATAACAGGCCACTAATTGATAGATGATTGTGATGAAAAATTCTCTCGGGTATACAGTACACGCATGGAAAGTGGTGCCTTGAGGTCGGCTTAGTGAGAATTAACAATAATGGCAACCCTATACATGTAGAAGCATAAGGGTTGGCAGTTTAGCGGTTAGACAAGTCAGCAGAAACGGCTAAAAAATTAGATAACCGCTTAACCGCCAGAACGATACTCAACAGAATGCTGTCGGTTTATGTTTCCACAAATAAGGTCATGAAAAATATAAAAGCGACTTCTATAATACAGATTGAGTAGGCTATTTCTTATCAGAAATTCCGAACTCAAAAATATTCCAAAATGCGAACTTTCTTAAGCACCGAAATGACGCCAAAAAAAAAAATGGAAAATTCCACGCCTGTTCCCAGTGGTTCAATATATGACATTTCCAATATATATTTCAATATATAACTAGGCCTGTTTCATTTTCAAAGTTATTCAAATATTATACTGTAGGTACTACTCAGACAGTAGATTCGCAGATCGCAATTTGACAGTTATAAATGAATAGCTTCAAAATGAACACGATGATTGGTTTAAAAATTATTTTAAGGTTATCGTCATGGCTTACTTTGGCACACGTGACTTCGCGACTTCCAAAGTGCTGTTATATAAATTTACCTTCAAGGCAAGACTATGGGATTACTTTAAACGAAAATGAATTTCGTGCTGAGGCTTGGGTCCCATCCCAGAGATCCTTCATTATGCACATACAAAATAATCATGGGATTTTAAAAATAAATATTTTGGAAAGTATTACAGATACGAACATGAGACATGAAGAGAAAGGGAAAATGTCCAAGTTTTTAATCATACCATCACAATTGTTCAATGTGAGATCCTCGCATCACATGACACACTTCAATTAGGTAGTCTAGTTCAGCACATACACGCTGTATAGTGTGTCCTTATCAATGCTATTCGAGCACTCGAGCACCCAAAACGCTTTCTGTTGCATTGTCTTCATTTTGGATACTGAGTTCATGCTGCCACCTGGGCGTTTAAAGTAAAGTTTGCAAAAGCGTATTTTAAACTTGGACTTTTTCCCTTTCTTTTTGTCAAACTTACCAAAATATATCTTTTTAAAACTCGATGACTCTTTTGTAATAACCCTGTATATGCAAATAATCCAAAATCTGAAACATGATTGGTCCCGAGAATTTCGGATAAGGGGATATTCAAACTGTTTGCCACATGTTATTGTTTATTGAAATATTATTCATGTACCGTGTCTGCACATGTCAAACCAGACACAACCAGAGCTACGACATATGCGGGAATCCATGAAACGTGAAAGGATCCTTTATGTCACGCATTTCCTATTACCCTCAGTGCAACATAGCCCCTATATTAATTCGGATAATGAGTTCACATCATTTAATTTCTCGTGGACGGGTTCTATGGTGACGCGGCCACCAGGACGCTCTCCGTTCTATAAATAACGAAAGGCAATTAATTTATAGCTGACATTTGCATGTAAAATTTGAAAGCAAAATCATGCTGGTTACGGCCTATTCGTTGCCAGGTTCGCATTTTTGTCAAAATAGATTCCCCGCGAATACCGAGTCTCTAATTATTTTCACTCTAGAAATTATTCTCCCGTTAATTAATACGGAACCCATGACGGAGTTATGAGGGCAGAAATCAGAAATCTTTTTCCCCCAAGAAATATGTTTTTTTTTGGGTAGATGATATCCTAATAGTTGCTGGGTTAAATCAGCACTAGTACATCAATGTACGCCGCCTGACCAGTTGTACTGCCAAATAAATGTACTAAAATGACTGCAAACAAATACTAGTAATTTTTTTATGAAATTTATCAAACTGTAGTACATGTCAAGAAAGTCAATCTCCGAGTGCAACAATATAATGACCAATATTACGAATTTTTCGCCGTTCTTATACATGGGACATTTTTTCTTCATTTGCATTTGGAATGCTTTTTGGAGTACTGTGCTTTCTAGTGCTCTTTGACATGGTCATAAATCCTTGACTACATTATTTTCACGACTATAAGACGCACTTTTTTCATCAAAAAATTGCCTCCAAAATTCAGGTGCGTCTTATAATCGAAAT
>JAQGBX010000553.1:0-34081 GCA_034698745.1 Megaphyllum sjaelandicum | reverse complement strand
GTGAATCCCATCTCTGGTGAAAGATGCCTCGTCGGTAAACATAATGGACGATTGGAAGTGTTGGTCGGCATTGTGGCGTTGAAGGTACCACTGGCAGAAGTCTTCTCGGGGGCCATAGTCATTTGGCAGGAGTGGTTGAACTTTCTGTCTGTGGTATGGCAGTAGCTGGTTCTCATGTAGTACATCCCATACACGCACGTGGGGAACACTTATAATCTGTGCAACTGCACGCTTGCTTGTTGATGGGTTGTTGTGAAATCGCTGCAGCACATCTTCAAATGCAGGTGTTCGCTCTAAACTTCGGCTCCTGCAAGTCTGTTTATTTTGCGATTTTTTCCTTCATCTTCTACCTTGTGCATTATTTATAAACTATAACCTTTATTTGTGAAGTGGGATATTTACCCATCACCATCGTACTCTACAATAACAAAAATTCAACAGCGGAAACTTAGAAAAGAAAAACAATCAACAAATCACGGAACTTGGTCTGCCATTTTTTGGCAGCCATTTCCCACAACAGTGAGTAACGAAAATCTGCCGCCACCATCATACTCTACATTTAACATTAACAACGAAGTCAACAGCGGAAAAAAAGATAAAACAACAACCTCGGGACTTTGTCTGCCGATCTTTGCCGCCATTTTTTACAATTGTTAGTAACTTTTTTACCGCCATTACAACAAGTAATGAAACATGAGAAAATGACTTAAAACTACAAATATACAACAAAGAAAGGAAAACATGAAGAGACTCGCGCAGGTGCAGGACCTTTTTCTGCAGTCTATGCATAGGTTTGAGGGACAAACCAACCCACACAAAATAAGAGTGCCACAACTTAAATACTAGTGAACGGGAATTGTCCAATTCACAGCTGGTTATTAAGCAAACCTGCAGCATCTAGCGGACTTTCAAGAAACACGACCTGTATACTACCAGCCAAACTAATTCAACAAATTTATCTATACTTATTAAAAACGTTAAAAAATGGGCTCGACACTGCAGCAATATCGAGCAACCATTGGTTTGTTCAGAGGTGGAACGCATCAGAAGATCGCACGCACTGGGAACTTCACAAACACCAACTTCCGAGTTACAAGCTTTATATCGATCAAACTGATATGTGGACTGATACACCTGAACTATCTTGGCAACCGATGCCACCCCAAGAGCAGCAGCATAGATCCAACAAAGTTAATTCATAGGAACCATCATCCAGAGCCAATTTTGTGTGGTCACTTGGACTCATCCAACAGAGGATGCCTCCAAATGGGAAACCAACCAGATATCACCGGAGAACCATCAACATGGGGCCAGTGCTCAGAAGAAAGCGGAAATGAAGCTCACCATTTGCCAGTCATTGATCCAGAACTTTCGGTTTTCGACCAAATAATTGCAGTTGTCCTTATACTAATCGTTATTTACTTTAGAAAGCTTATTAAGTATGAGAGCACTTATAACGTGTAAAATAGTACCGCGATGGTCCTACTTACCAACCGAAACCGACAAACCACCGCTACACTCTGGTCCCAACTGAAATATTGGACCCACCACTGCTAATCCATCCCCTTGGAAACAAACAAAAATTGGCTCCACATTACTTAGCCTGACCACCGCTAAAACAAAATTTGATGCTTTATCTAATTTTGGAATCGAAACAAACCCTGGACCCTCACCAATTAATTCTACCCATCAATACAAAAAATCGTGTGACTGGCCAAATAACTGACACAATGAATCCTTTTGCAAAATCCCAAACCATAAGCAGATCACCCAGAAAGAAACCTCAAATCTCAGCATCCTTGGGCACAAATACCCCATCTTCTCAAAATTTGGGAGCAAAAAGAAAGGCATCCTCAGGTCCCAGAAGTTCCGAAGATAGTGTTTCCAATCAGAAAAAAACAGCCTTGATACAATCATGCACTCGCTGCAACTCATTTCAGACAAACTAACAGGACACGATGAATGCCTTAATAATATCACAACTAGACTCCATACTAAGATCCTAAGATAATACTAAGATCCAAACCCTTAAAACTACCCTATCCAAACACCAAGAGGAGAACAAAACACGATTTAAAAAACTAGAATCATGTGTTGCAACATTACAAGCTAACAATATCTAGAGCTCAAGCGATACTTACACCAAATGTATTTTTAAACGATTAACAAAAAAATAGAGTATAGAGAACTATTCTAGAAAGGAATCCTTTATCATCTTTAATTTACCCCCCCCCCCCTACCCCAAAGCGGAAGCTGGGAAAATCAGGCAATGCAATTGTTTCAACATCTAGCCTAGTCAAACCCGGAAACTTTAAAACTGGAAGCAGTTCATCCTTTAAGTAGACAATCAGTCAATCGACCCTCACCATCAATAATTATCAAGTTCAGTAATCGTCCAGATGCCAACTTGTTCTTTTCAACCTTTATAAAAAAAAGATAACAAATATCAGAAAAATACCTGGCTATTCTAAAATTGGAGTGGAAGATATATAGCTACTGCAGACAAACCCTAGAAAAGAGGAAATTACTTTTGCCACACTTCTACTTTCTAAAAAAATCAGGCTGTCAAGTTAAGTTGGTGGAAAGTACACTCGAATTCAATAATCAAAAATATAAAATTGACCCACTATCTAATCAAATCACCCAAACCCCTGCCTGGAAACTCCTTGATGATGGCACTGCTCACCCGAAACCAACTATCATACTTCTCCTCTCCAAACAATGCACAAATGACGAATCATGAGATTGCCAGAACTTTTCAATTACTTATCCCGATGCAGTCCTACCACTCCCACACAGACCTAAATAACCTACCAAATCTTCCGAATACGTCAAAAAACTAACCTCAATCCAACCAACAACGGTGTATGAAACCATTAAAATACTAAATATAAATATATATTCGGTATAAATTCGATCTTATCAGACCCTATCACCAAAGAAATAATATGTAAGTATGACATCATCAGCCTATCTGAGACATGGGTAATGCAACCTTTCACTCTTCCATTAGGCAAGTATGGGGTCATACACACCCTGACCACCAAAAAAAAACATGGACGCCCGTATTCACATATACATATATACAAAATTCACTAACATAGAAAAAGTAGAACTAACTCAGGAATGCCAAATCATTAAGCTAGAACATGTAACCACCGAATTTAATTTAGTCATAGGAATGCTCTACCTTCCTAATAACATGACAAACCAAATAAAACAAACGTTAATCCAGATCTTAAAAAAATCTTTTTTGTATCCCTTAGTAATTATGGGTGAATGTAACGCCAGAATATCTTTAAACTTACAATTGATAGGCCCAAACAGAAACCCAAACATACTCCAATACCGATCTGCCCAAGATAAATTAACAAATGTACAAGGTAAATGGCTGGCTGATACATGCGAATAGCTGTCACTCACTATATTAAATGGACGCACTAAAGGTGATTATGGGGGAATTTCAACTAGATATGATGCATGCTCTTTTAATACAATTGACTATTCTATAATAAATAATCACATGCTCCCACTAATTGACCAATTTTCTGTATTAACCCTAACAAACTCAGACCACTTCCCAATAACTACCCACATAAACACCAAAGAAAAACTTAATAACTTACAACCAAACACAACCCACCCAAAAATAAAATAAGATCCCTTAAAGGCTCAAGATTTCTATAGAATTTCCAAGGAAAAACAAAAGAAGAGAAATTAAATAACTTTACTGGTTTTGACAGGTATAACAAGCTCATAGCTATACTGATTTCAACTGCAACTGAATTAAGGATGGTTAACCACCATGACCTAACCAAGTCAAAAATTAGAAAAGCCGCCTGGTTTAATTTAGACTGTATGACATGTAAAAATAACTTAAAAGTAGCTGCAAGCTCATTCGCATTAAACCCAAATGACGCCACTTTAAAAACACTAAGCGATACAAAATCCCAATCTAAAACTAAATGCAAAGAGACAAAAACCCTATTTGTACTGGACTGGCATTCCATGATAACCCAAGCCAAAGACTCCTCGACATTCTGGAACCTTATTGGTAGGTACCATAAATCCTACTCCAAACCTCTAAGCATCATATCAAAAACTCCTGGGAAAATCACTAATAATTTATATGCACCTACCCCAATATTGCCAATTAGAAGCATAAACAACTATCTAGCGAAGCTCAAACACTCAAATGAGCAAACAACAACAACAAACACAGTTTGGGCATGGGAGCAGCCAATTACACTAACCAAACTCTGCTCAGCCCTTAAGCAAATGAAGAGAGGAAAGGCAGCAGGGATTGATTTAACACTACCAGAGATGCTCGACCCTGTAATCACTGATATACTTTTGTTATCATTTAACCACATACTCCATACAGATAACTTCCCTACTAGCTGAAAAAGAATATTTACATACACCATATTTAAAAAGGAGATCCAACAAACCCTAATTACTACCCCATATCACTAATATCCACATTTGCAAAACTACATGACCATCATTGCAACGAGAGTCCAAAGCTGGGCCCACCACTTAAACATAATACCGAATGAACAAGCTGCCTGTTAAGCCAATAGAAGCACTGGGGATCAGATACTCTTACTAAATTCATTAATTAAACAAAACAAAATCAGTATATTCTATAGTCCAAACTAAAAGCCCTAAATTTCCCAAAGAAGTTACTAACATGTCAACCTTTTATGCCCAACTTCAGTTGGAACCAATACAACAGATGGTGTGTCTTGTCCAGTGAGATTAACAACTGGGGTGTTACAAGGTGACCCGCTAAGCTTCTTACTCTTCATAATCTTTCTTAGTGACCTTCCAGCATACTTGCCTTAACGTCTCGGAACAACCATTATTAACAAACTATTATCAAGTCTCTTATATGCCGATGATGTTATCCTGCTTGTCAAAACCAGAACAAATAAAGCACTTATACCCTTCTTCCATAAATATTTAAAAATAAACCAACTGACCCTACATCTGGAAAAATAAAAAATTCTAATATTTGCCCGGGGCACAAGAACTTCACCTCTTAATATCTTTTATTGGGAAGACCAACCGATAGAGGTATCGAGACGGTGGACCTATCTAGGTATCTCATTCCAGTGCAATGGCACCTTTAACCATCATATTAAGCAAATCACATCAAAAATCCACAATCCACATAAAAAACTAAATAATCTTCAGACACATTCAAAATTGTTTAATTCTCTAGTACTTCCTTCCCTCACCTACAATGCCATTTTCTGGGCTTGGAACCATCCAAATCCTTTTAAAAGACTGCAGGAAGCATTTTATAGGAAAATATTTCAACTGGACTTTTATACCACGATTAATTTTTAAACAATTAGTTTAACCTTTAAATTCTGGAAGGCCTGCAAAGCAGCCAACGTCCCAACCCTTTAAAATAAACTACTCCTAAGTTGGTTAGATAAACTACTAAACAAATATGATATATTACAATATTTTCTATCCTCAATCACTGTTCCAGATATTTTCAATAACTTACCGTTAGAAACCTGGACAATTGAGCAAATAAATCAATGCCAAATCACCACCTACTAGAATAACCTCCAAAATTTCCAAAGTAATATATCAGGATGTATAGAAAATTCCACTCACTTCTCACACTACAAAAGTATAAATAGCCACCCTTTTGAATTACAGCCATACTTCAACTTAAATATACCATTTTGCTTAAAAAAATTACCTTTCAAATCAGGATGAACCCATACCATATTTATTTAAAAAAGGGTATTTTCAAACCTGATCTTTCTGCTCCTTGTATACTATGCTCTGAGCACCTACCAACCTGGCCATTACTCTTATCTAAATGCACAAAACCAGAGTTGAAAAAAAATTCAACAAACAAATTTACAATAATGGAAAACTACAATGAATTTTTAGAGCTATGCCTGAGAAATCCTAGCAAACCCATTCTGTGGCTACTATTTAGAGCAGCCTCTCTTTATATATCATATTAACGTGATTAACATACTAAAATGAGTTTTGTAGATCCATACTCTCTACCAATAGTAATACAGGGTGGCCACAGGTCAGGGAAGTCAGGGAAAAAAATTGTGGTGAGGGAAGTCAGGGAAATGTCAGGGAAATTTTTCCAAATGAAAGCAAAAACCACTCCTTGCACTCAGGCTGCTAGCAATTCCAACCCCAATTTTCTTCAGCTAGACTTTTAACAAAATCTAGTATTTTGCCAAGCTTCTCATTGCAATTGTTATTTTATTTTTCATTGTGACAAAAAAATTGACATGCATTAACGAGTAAGTTTTGGTCAGGGAATTTTGGATTTTAGTCCGGGAAAAGTCAAGGAAATTAAAAACGAAAATTTTGTGGCCACCCTGATTTATGGAAGCATTGTCATTCAGAAGTGAATGTTGTATATGAAAGAACTTTCTATTGCTAGAATTCGTTCGTGTTCGGAGTATACAAATGCACCTCTTTTTTTGCCAAACTATATAATGTGATGGTGTTCAAAATAGAACATTTTACAGCAAATGCACTAGAACGTATCATAAAGGATTTCGTATCAGACGTACATGTAATTATTTGACCATCACACTTAACAGTTCAACGCTGCTATTGGATACGGTTATCAGGAAGCAGTGTTGACGTCAGGCAACGCCCTTGCTTAAGAATATCACGTTCGCTTTAACAAATGCTAACTTTTTAAGAAGCGCTTATCATTAGCGTGTTATTGTACACAATGTATAATGGGAATCATCTGTTCATTATATACTTACGGAAGATAAAACCTTTTTTGCTTCGAGTTGGGGCTCCACAGTCACAGAAGACCTATTGATAGCCTTTCTGGTTTCTATGGTTACTTGACTACGTGACGCCCAGTTCACATATTTGTCGTTATGCTCACACATTCGTAAACCGTCACTCTATATAAAGGTCGCTCAAAATGAAACAACATTAAAAATTTCAGCGATGCACTAACTTCTTGTCAAAAGTCCACGCACGACCCAAAAATGTGCCCGCTCAAGACGCCGCGATGTTTCGGGAATCAAAGCTTTGAATTCAGATAATGGTGCAAAATTGATATTCGTAGCAGGTTTTTCGATAAATGCGATATTTTCTTGGTCTTATTCGATGTACACGAAATGTTTCAGTCGGTCTGAATGACCGCGAATGGAATATGTATTGAAAAATCTGCTTAGCAGAATTTAGCAGTTGGTGCTAAGACGGCTTGCTCGAAGATGTCCCGTGAATCGCCATTCAACTGGGCAAGAGTCGATGTCTTAAATGAAAGGGAGTTTAATATACTAAAACATGTTATGTCCAATTAAGGCTTTTCCATTGAACTGAGAATGTTTTGGTCAAATAAAATTGATGTATTTCGCTAATAATTAAATGTTTCTATACGTCATTACTTCTACTCGTAATGCTGTACTTGCGAGGCCGACTGGACTCTTATACCGTCTTTTCACTTTCAGCAACAGCAACAACAGCAGTCTTCGCAGCAACAGCAATCTCGATCCGGCTACAACTTAAAGCCCCGTAGCAGCACGCTTTCTCCTGGTGCGGGAGCCACGTCGTCGCCATATCGAGCGCAAACAAATTGGTCGTCATACATACCTCGTTATCCACCACCAATGTCTGCCCAAGGAAACCCATATGGGAACTATGCTTCGGCAACCGTAAGTCATATCCGCATAACTTCTATTGTTGAAACTAATTTTCTGGCCAACCAAACTTTCAGAGTTGAGTGTTTCATGAAACAGGTTCTATGTACGGTAGATTATTTGGACTGTATTCACTCGGATGTCAAGTGTTCGTTTTATATTGGGACGATCGATGATGACATGCGTAGAGGCAAATATTTATGCTCTGGCTGAAACACTTTACTCGCATTATTGATTCCCAAACTTCCTCTTCTATAACGAGATTCCACTAACGGCACACATTCTAGGAAAACGTCTCAATCGCAATTCTCAACGGCTGCTGTAACAGTTGTATATTCGATTCTCGGTCATTTGCTGGCGTCCAGATTCTGGTATATTCCTTTTTTTTTGTCCTTTACGATTTTTTCTTTGAAAAAAAAATGCGAGGAATTTCTGTCTACGCCTGCCAAAATGTCTTCTTTGCATCCCTGCCTCGAAGACCTCTTCTCGTTTCTGGAAGAACCTCTTTAGATATGCGGATTTCATGAATTCTGCTGGGGAATGCTATCTTTCAAATATCAGTTCTTGCGTGATTGCCGTCTGCGCGCAATTCTACGAGTGAGTGTGCGAGGCTGCTTTTGTCAACCGAGTCGTGCATACAAACTACACTTGTAGTTAGTGACTGCATAATTACAGTCGTAGCTTAGATTTTGCCGAGTTGCTGAAATTGTACTTTACCCTTGTTCGGCTAAACAAATACAAAATATGCCTTTAGTACAAGTTTTATTTTTCCTGCATGGCTTTCTTGCTTTCTTGCCATGCATTGAAGGAGGTTCTTGTTCGCATTCCAAACTAGCCTTCCTTCCCGGTAGCGCATGGTTAACAAAAATATCGACTATTGCCATTGACATTAGCGGCTAATAATTTTTAGAAACAAAGTAATGACCCATTGTATCAACTAATTAAAACTTGCCTTTAGTCACATGCTAAATTAAGTTGATACAACAAGTTGTAAGTGCAATGTAATGTTTCGAAACTTCAAGAAGCATGTTTTTATTGGCAGAATTTGATGTTCCGATTAATCCTAACATTTCTTAAAATGTCAAAACGCTCCATCATTATCAAAACTTAATGAGACACTTGTTTAAATTATGGACAGAATTCTGTACATTAGGCCTATAAGTAAACATTAGTTTTTTCATTAGTGAAGCATTTTGTTTTTGTAAAGTGAATCTTCTCGTCATCCACAAAAATACTTCACAACCCTATATAATTATGACTTTTAATAACTTAAAATTTAAGCAAATTTACCAAGTGATGTTAAAGTTCATCTTCCTCTTTTCTCTACGCGTCATTTCATGTCAAATTTGTTGACCTCCCCCCTCACCTTTTTAAAAGCACGTGATTCATCATCCATGATTGGCCTCATGTGCTTCTTTTAAACAGGGCAACTGACATTTGAAGTCACATTATTGAATTACATTTTGCTAATTTTGTTTTCGTGGCTTCGAAGGTTTTGGCGGCTGCACTAAAGATGTTCTAAGATAATTGAACTGACCACAAGTCTAAACAACGGTTTCAGACCATTTTACATTGTGGCAGCCTGCATATCTGCATACCAGCTTTAATGCCCAGGAAGCCAGCTGCAACCATTACTAAAAGACATGAATATCCATCCTTCTGTCTGTTCTCCGCATGTGAAGGCTGAGAACATATGCTCAATAGACCACTTTGATAAAAAGAAATTTTAGACAAATCAGTGAGGTGTTGTTGACAAAATTTGTGTCGCCAACAAAAATTGGCCATGCTAAACAAAATTGTCTGCTTTCTACTATGTACAGTAGTTCTCTGCAACTTAAGATGCTGAACACTTTTCGTCTTGGTGACACTCGCAAATTGGGAAAAAATCAGTGAAATTTTACATACTGGCATACTTTCATTGCATTCTATGATTTAGACGCTTCCCAACTATGCTGCCAACGTATTTATAACCCGTTCTCCTGAAAGGCTAATTTATACTTTGTTCGTGAACCGAACGTCTTCAGTGGCATAAAAAAGTCATCGAAAGAAGGTTGTTCAACCATTTACGTCCTGCCTGCGATTTCGTCTGTTTATAAATGCCCAAAACGACGCTCATTGTGTTAAAACGTCTTGTTTGAACTGTTCCCCGGACCTAATGTTGTCGGAGCGTATCCTGGTTCTTAAAATGTTACTGACATTCATTTTATTTACCTATAATTTATACGTGCCATAGGACTTATTTTTCGGAGGGCAGTAAACCGGGACGAAACGCTTTCTACCTTAAAAACTTTTGGCTTGGCACATAAGTAACAATGCAACAGTACAATACCGCAGATCTGTATTTGTTTCTGCGGAAAGTCGAAGATGTTAAAAACATGGAAAATTTAATCGAAATTAAAACATGTTACGCTACAGTAGGTTCTTGTGGCTTAGCAATTGCTAGCATAAGTTCTAATGTTTTCTTATTTGTCACGCAAAAGTGGTGACATTAGACTTTAGCGTTGTTCCCCTTATTAAATTTCTAGGCAGTTTTTTTTGTTTAACAAAAAAGCTTAGACAAAAAATTGCCTGGACATTTTAATTACCAGCGATTCATTTGAAGGAAGGAACAAACATGTAAATCAAGATCTCATTTGCATTTGCTAAAACTTGAATAATTCTTCAACCAGGATTCGCCAGAATTAGAGGAATGCGTTGTTGCGAGATATTTTGGGAGGGTAACAGCTACCTGATAAAACAGATAGGTGACAAGGATGCTATCAACTTCTCGAGTGTTATTGAATGATTGTAACCAAAGGGTGATCCCCTCCCCCTCCCCCTTCCTCCGATAGATTAGATGAAGTACATAGTGGGGCAACTGATGGAGAAGCCACCGAAAGCAGTATTCCAAAACGTGTTTGGTGCGAGTGCACTGGGTTGGAGCAGGTTTAATGGTTTTCGCCACTCATCAGTAGAGAGGATAGCGAAAGTTACCACCGTGGCAGCAGAGGCAGACACACTGCTGTAGGGGGAATTCCTTGTGCTCAAAGGAAACGCCATCAAATGACTTTGCGTTCACTGAACTTGCCCGCTGTTATGCCACCAAGGTTCAAATGTTGGAAAGGGTTGAACGTAGGCGTTCACGCGATCCCACGGGTTTGCAATAGGCCAACTGGCAGAAGAAGGTTCCAGGCTAGGGTTATAATCAGTGGGAATCAGTCATGCGCTTGTTTCATATCAGATGTATCGTGCGGAACACTCGGGCTACAAAAAATCGTCCGATGAATTTCCATGAAGTCACTGTCCAAACTTTGTGCTGTGCAGAGAAGTCTCCAATAATACATGTGCTGAACGAGAGCATTGACGATAATGAATGAACAAACGCTGGCCCCAGTTTAAACTGGCAGAATTCATGTCGCTTTGATGTATTAAGATCAATGCTTGCATGATCTCATTTTTCGTTTTCTAGGAAAGTTTAGTTGGGATTAATAATCAACGACCCTGATTTTAACCATGTTCTAAAATTGTTATAACCCAGTAGGGACGACTCAACAGATAAGCTATCTCCAGTGACATGTTGATGCTACCGTTCGATGGCTTTAATTCGTATGTCGAGAAGTTAAGCCCTGACAAAAAAATGATGCCTTCGTATCTGATTTGTTTTTGAATACTAGTTCAATGTTTGGATTTTAATAATAAGTCCCTCTCATGCTAAATAAGTGTGGAATACAGTGAAGCATATCATGAAAAAAAAGTAAACTATTATTATTCTGGCTAAAATTAAAAATGCAAAGTTATCCCTATTTAAATTGTACCAAAAAACCAGCTTTGCATTGATTACTCCATGTATTATTATCTAAAACTTTACAAAGGCTAGTTTCTGAATGAACCCTTATTCCTGGCAAATGATATGTATGGTACCATTGACTGAATTTCATTTTTGTACATGGTTCGCTTTATTGACATTGCCATCTTTAAAGCAGTACCTCGCAGTATTGACAAAAATGCTAAGTTACTGAAATCACTGCATTAGGGCCAAATGCAGATGCTTGAGAGATTCAATTCAATTCTTTACCCTGCAGTCAGTACATAGTACCATGTGGCAGGGGATCATTATACAATTTAAGTCGGACTAAGCAGTCTGGTCATGATGGATCCCAACATCATAATTTACTTGATTCTTTCTTGGTCAAAATTTCTGCTTTTATTTTCATTTAGACTTTTGTTTTTGCTGTCTAGGCCTATACAGAATGGTTTTCACAATATATATATATATATATATAGTTAAGATTGTAATAATTCCTTGTTTGTGCAGATTTTAATCCAAGAAATGGTTAGTAGGCTAACAATCTTTTTTTCTGTCGAAGAAATAATTTTTTTTTTTTTTGCTTTGGTCTTTGCAGACTTTCTCCAGCACTCGAGCCCCTGCTGCCAGCCCTTCCACATCGAGTAGTAACAACAGCAACACAGGGTCACATTCTGGGTCTAGTGGTGGTGAACAACTTAGTAAAACTAATTTATATATCAGAGCTCTACCAGAAAATACTACAGACAAAGATCTGGTATCATTGTGCTCGAGGTGAGTGGCCCCCGCATTTTCAGTTTGTCATTGTTTTCAAAACTTTGCATTTGTTTATAAAACGATTACATCTGAAAAATTTCAGATTTGGTACCATTATTTCTACAAAAGCAATATTGGATAAAATTACAAATAAATGTAAAGGTAGGTCGAATCTTATTATAGCACATTCTTTACCTTGTTTCTTTCATCTCCCTATAATGTAAAGGAGACTAATGTGGAGGTCTTATTTGGCATTTCAGGCTATGGTTTTGTAGACTTTGAATCTCCAGCTGCTGCTGAGGCTGCAGTCAAAGCTCTACAAGCGCAAGGAATACAAGCACAGATGGCTAAGGTAACTCTTACCCTATTGGACAACTATTCGTGCAATTATTTTTTGTTCTTGTTGTTATTTAGTGGTTTTACTTTCTTGGATATAGATCCCAGTGCAATGTTTGCCATTTTTACAGCAACAAGAACAGGATCCCACTAATCTGTACATTGCCAATTTACCATTGCGCATGTCTGAGAGTGATTTAGAAGCCATGCTTTCTCCTTGCGGCACAGTCATTTCCACTCGTATATTACGGGATGCCAACATACAAAGTAGAGGAGTTGGTTTTGCTAGGTGTGTACCCGCCTTTTATTATAGCTTAAAGTGGGTTTTTGTAAATACTATTTGGAAATTTAAGTTACTCATTTTATCAATTCTAAAATTGACTTCTTTTATTGCTCTACCCCCGATTTAGCTAATTTCTTGAAATTAATAAGTGATTTATATTGTTGTTTTTTATTACTATCTTGTTTTTCATTATCAGGAAATTGAAACTTTTTTTATATTTAAATAGAATGGAATCCAAAGAGAAATGCGAACATATTATTAATATGTTCAATGGAAAAATGTTGTCGGGTTCCAATGAGCCCTTATTGGTGAAATTTGCTGATGGAGGTAATAAAAAGAGGAACCAGTTTAAAAACCAAGAACAGAGGATGTGGCGAGAAGGAGAGGTAATTCCTTGGAATGGTTTCCAGCAAATACATTTTCCTTCATATAACTAGTTTTTCACTAGCTTAATTTTGCGTGTAATGTATTTTTTAGGGTTTAGTGTTTCCATATGACCAGACGATGCAACAGAATGGGTATGTTTGGTATTTTATAACTAGATTTGGAATAAATTGTCAAATGACTGACCTTTGTTTGCCATGATGATTGATCATTCAGTTAAAAAAAACTATTTGGAAAAAATGATTATATACAGTGTGGAAACACTTTTTAATGTGCAATATTGCAGTATAGGGGAAGGTTGTTTAAATATGTATTGTGACTATGTATTGTGCCCAGTTCTTACACCTTAGCTCTGAACTGTTGAAACATCTTTGTTTAGCTACCAAGCTGTTATGCTAAATTGCTAAAAAATGAATGCATTTGTTTCTAAAATTCTGGGTGGTAAAATATGCCTTGTTTATATGAAAATAACTTTTTTTACAATTATTTATTCTGAGTACTGTTTTAAAGCTAGCATTTTTATTTCACATCTTTCTCCTTCCAACAGTTACAAGAATTGGCACACAATGGTATTTAACTTATTTCTATTGTATTGTCTGTATTTAGTGTTACTACACAAATCTTGCCTTCTGTTGGTGGTTATCAAAGGTATGGTGCACCTGTATCAAGTTATACCCCGATTCAACCTGGGACACCATGGATGCCCCCTCCTCAGTATATTGTCCAGCCTCATATGACGCAGGTATGACGTTTCCTTACTGTCATTGTTGTAACTTTTATGTTGCACTGAGACAGTACTGATCAAAGTTCAATTGAGAACATGCAGTGCAACAGTTTTTTTTATATATTTTCTTTTAGATGCTGCCGCCATCTCTTGATCCCAACCAGCTGCATTACGGAGGGGTTCTACCTCAACTTGCTGCCCAAATGAGCCAGCTGCAACTTGGTGGTGGTTCGGTAGGAGAAGATTCGACTAGTAATCTGTAGTAGCTCCTTATGTATGGGGTGGGGGAGTGTTTGTTTAGCCTTTTTCTTCTTTGCTTAATACATTTAGCGATTTTTATTTAATATTAGGGAAATGGGTACTTGAGATGAGTTTTCAGTTAGGTGTTGTGTAATAAATGCTGTTTTGAAGTAGTCATTCCAAATTAGATTTCATTATTTGAAATGTAAAGCTTGCGCAGGTCTTAAAGCCAGTTTTATTTACTCGCTATTTGGTTTTGATAATTATGCTTCCACAGTAGCTGTTTTTGCGCTCGCATTAGAACCAGATTAGTTGGGGAAATCTAAGCTATAAGAATTTTTTGTGTCAAGGATGCATAAATAGTTGTAAGAATTTAGAAAGTTGATTTTAATGGAATTCACGTAGCTGTTGTGGATGTGTGTAAATATGAATTACACATAGACCATGTTATTCAGGATATAAATTTCCAAATTGGAATTAAAATCTATTTAGATTACTGGCGAATGTAACTGGAAAAACCCAGAACTACTTCAACAGCTGACTTATGATAATTTTGTTTTATTTTAATGCTGGTAGAAAGAAATACATGTATATGCTTATAATTGAGATTCTACACTTCATATTTGCCTAATTTGTTGAATGTGGTATTTAGGGTATTAGGGGGTGGGTCTAATTGCTTTCTTTACCGTCAGGCTGGCTAATGTTTAGATAGATACCTGAACAGTTTTACAGACTCAAATGTCAAATTTAGCATATTTATATTTAACTCAGTGGCAAATGCCACAGTTTGTGCAAAGCGCCACCACCACCATTTCCCAACCACTTTACTCTGCCTGTAGCACCTAATTGCCTCGAGTTTGTTTGATTTTCATCCTTTTTACACAGTAAGATTTGGCTGCAGTTCACGTATTGATAGGCAGGTTGTCTGAGAACCGGTTCAGATTTAAAACAAATTTTTCGTTTTTGGATACAAATGTAATAACTTTTTCTGTTTCTAATATAAATGTGACCTGCAATTTTAACTCTGTGCTAGCTTACTGCATTGTAAATTAAAAAAAACTGTTGACTACCTTTCCAGTCTTACAAGCCCTCTGTAATTTGTATTAAATTTGGGGCTTTGATTTAGTTTCTTAGTTGAAAATGGTGGGATGATCAGAATTGTATGGTCATTCTAGTGTAAATGTATAGATAAGATAATTTTAAGTGACCTTTCACTGTGCTTATAGTACCTGCAATTAATTTTAAGGAATGTTTTGCTTGGTTTTTTCGTATATCATCGGAGCTTTTTATCTAATCGAAATGTGCAATGCAGTAAACATGGTTGTGTAGGACTATTTAATTATTATCGGATGATTTAGACGTTAATGCAATGTAAGTGAGCATTATGATTTTATAGAAAAGTTGAATAACCAAGTAACTAAATTTTTTTTACAAAGCATATTTTTACAATATTGAACTTATTCAAAATACAGTATGTTGTGGCCTATTCTTCCCATTTGTTTCATTGTGCGTTAGATGGCGTTAAGGCTAATTGCCCATATTGTTTAATGAGTTTTATAGTTAATAGTTAGTGTGCATTTATTCATTATTATTTCCATAAATCATGAATTGTGGATTGGTTAGTAGGTTACTGTAGCAAAGACAATGTCCCAATTAATAATTATTGTCCTTCCAATGTTTTTTTTTACTTTATTAACCATTACTGATAAAAACAGAACTCAAATAATGTAGGCTTTATGGACTTGTCTTATAATTTGCATTGTTACCATTATTCATGTAACTGGAATTCTATCATTGTTCAAGTGACCGTTCATTTGACGTCATAAAATTATTTTTTTAAATATTGCAAATTGAATGTTAGATTAAATTTACAAACAGCATATTACCATGGATGTTAAGAGTGAACCATGAATAATTAAGCACGTTTTCAGCGATTTTGTTATGCAATTGCTCTTTTTATCAGTTATTGATTGTTTAAATGACCATACTTACCATTTTCTATTATCATTGCAACCTATGATTTGATTTTTATTGATGCTTAGATTCAGAAGAATGCATCTTTCACACTGTTTCGCAGCAATGCTTTCATTTAATAAAATTATTCTCTTCAGATATTTGTGAATATATAATATCACTCATTATTTTTCTGGCTGAAAATATTATTTGTACAATTCGTCAGAAAACCCTTTGAAATCATCCTAAGTTATTCTAGGCATTACATAGCTTGAAATTGAAATGAGTAATGGATGGATGGAATGATGCATTAGATTATCTCATTGTTACATTTGCTTGCTTTGCGTGAAAGATCTTCTTCGCAGTTTTTCTCGTATATACGTGTAATAGAAACATGGTGGTGGGTTAGTTTATTATTGTATGTTTCACTATCGTAAATTAAACTACTGCTTTTAATTTAAACTAAACAATACTTTTAAATTCTTCCTAATGGAATCATTGATGTGAGTGGGGATACAAATCCCCAAATCTTAGTGTAATTTTGTTTTATTTACCCTTGCAATTAATTCATTTAGTCACTGAAGTAAAATTATTAAAAATAAGGCTACTAAATAATATGCAATTATTTTACTCTTTACATCTGTATTTTATGAAATCCATTTTTCTGCTAAGCTAATTGCAACCGATCATTGATAATTAGCAGCCTTGCAATGTCTTTGATTCTTCCTAGTTATGCCCTTTGTTTTGAAAGAAAACACTTTAAGATTTCGTTTATGACGCATTTGTAATTTTTTGCTTTTTTATATTTGTGGTACACATCTTATCGTGAGGCTTACCTTTTGTCACTAGCGGTGATCTAAACGTGTTGCTCTGAAAACGTATCGCTAGTTTAAATCGCTGAACGACTTAGCGATATTGCGTTTTGAAAACATTCTTGTTGTTCATCATAAAGTGCTGAGATAAAACTCAAGGTATGAAACAGCATTCTGCAGCCATGGTAGAATTGGTTGACCGTTTTTGGTGGAATAATTTCTGTCATTATCATGTGGCATTGTATCTGCTGCCGTTCATTTTGAACACTTATTAGCAAATTAATTGATCATGAATTAATTTGCATTTGAGTGCTGTATATGAATGCCATTTTGGCGTTTATGAAACGTTTTCCACCAGAAAACGTGTGTAACTAAAGTTGCCATGCTCATTGTTGTTCTTGTAAATATATCTTTAATTTAGGGTTCATTTTCACTGTTTGAGTTCTGTATTTATGTATTGGTGTGTGGTGAGCTTTTTTGCAAATATCCAAATTTTCCCATCGCATTGGGCACAGTGAACTGGTTGGGTTTCATGGTGGTGTGCAGGTTTATTCTTAGTTAACTGTTGCTTTCTTTAGCTGTGTGTCTGTGGCTGTCAGATAAAAATCTTGAAGCTTTAGCTAATTATTACCTTTAATTTGCTCCTGTGTACTACATTGGGTTTTGGTTATCAGATCAATGTGGCTTCCTAGATAGATTTATCTACAGGTGATTGGAATCTCATGGTGGGATGCAAGCGGCATCACCTCTTAAATTGTTTTCTCTTAACTTGGACTCTTTTGTCTTGGGCTTAAAAACTAACTGTCCTCTGTAATAATTTTGGCATCTTAAATCTTATGTCGGTGTCAATGCCATAACTAAACCTGTTATGTAATTGGTAGTTGTTGAGGACTGAAAAATTGTTGCTGAACATGATTCATTTCAACTGACCTTAACCAATTTGCTCATAGTTTTTCTGTCCCCAGTAGTCAAAAGGGACATAGCTTTTTACATTACCCTTTATTTTGTGTTGACATAAAATTTAAGATGCCATTATAAATGTTTTTGATCTTTAGCAATATACCATTTCTGAAATGTTTATACCGCATTTAGCATGAGAGTGACAACATTTAACAGGTTATAGAAAATTCAGTACAATTATATGTGGGCAATTACAATTTTAATTTAAATCTTATGATTATTCTTTTAAATTTCATTTTCAAACGATTGTTTAAACTCAATATTACCAAAATCTGTTCTCTATCATCTTTCAAAGTGTTGCCTCCCTCGTTTCGGCATGTTTACGAAATGCTAAACTGTTTAAGCTTTTACGGCTCAGCAGGATGCTCATTATTTGTGTAAAACATGTCGTTAACAAATCACACATAGAAAATGGAATTTTTTTATCTAAGCTTCAAATTGTTTTATTTTTTCTAGTACGTAACCAGTTCACATCCTGGATTCTCTCATGCCATTTATTCTCAACCTCACACGCCTATTATGTCCATCCCAATTGCTGAGGTAATATCATTTGCAACACTTTTCTTTTTTTAAATATATCTAAAATTCTGAATCTGAGTTACAATTTTACCTTTATTCATAGGACCCAAACGGAGCTAGTGGAGTGACTATGTCTGGCTCAGCAGGAACTCCTGAGGATCAGCAGCATAACTATCAGACATACCAAGCCCAATCGAAGTAAGGTATGTGCCATTATCTACCAAGGAACCCAACCCCATTGGCTAGAAAACTGCAATATTTATGAATGGTGTGCTCCTTTTTTACTAAATTAATTAACAATGTTATACAGTATAAAGAATAATAGATAATAATTTATGTTAAATGTTTACTAGCATTGCTGAACGAGGTCACACAATTATTAATATTGTAGTTATCTGCAGAAGCTGTGTAACTGAAAGCAATCCTTAGGCAGTGCTTCCATACCTTTTCCCCTCTGAACAATGTCTAAAATCATTTTTCGTATCCTAAGGAAACTTAGCTCCTCCAAAATTAAAAAAATGTCCCTTATTTAAATTATCATGTGATGTAGCTTTAATTATGAACAATGTTCTTATTTTTTGATGCATTTCAACACACTTTTTTTGGTTTAACTGTATCTATTATGTGAAACACTGACCTAAATTTTTCCACTTGTATAAACATAATATCCAGACCTAGTGTTAGGGAATTTTGCGTAAGTTGATACTGGATTGTTTATTACATGTATATCTTCTCCTCAAATGTCAGCCACACATTGGATTTTAAGATAATATTAGGAAGAAAAATTAACTGTTATGCATCATTTCCTACGTCATGTTCAGAGCTGAAAGAAATTTTAATAGTAATAACCATTTAATGTAAATTGTTGAAAGCTGTAATAAGCTTTGTTACAAACGATTTTATAAGGTGTCTTACTTATATTTGAACAAATACAGTAGGTATTTGGAAAGTGTTAACTTAACCAGCGTTGTTTGCAATCAGTTGTTTGTATGATTCTTGCAAAACATTCTTCTTTTAATTTAGATATTGGAAACAAGGCTCCATTTCCCTGGAGGTTTTGCGCAGCCCCCCTCAATCTTGGACTCTACCGTAATAATTGGCAGAGGAATGTTTTGGGAGTTGTAAAAGGTCTTAATGGCTGCTCTTTCTGACTCGCCACCAACACTCCTTCCTTGCTAGGTCTTTTTACCGGACTGAACTACTCTTTCTGTTTTGCCCTTTGGTCACTCATCCTACATGACCTGTGCGAATGATGCACATTCCCCACTTCTTGCAGTTACCAATGACTTCATTAATCATGTTGGACATGCCATCATCGTTTTTATAGCAGAAGGCTGGCATTTCTGTCAATTTGCTGAGGCACACTTGACCACAAAATCGGAGAAAATGAAGTCTGGAATTAGTCAAGCCTGGTCTGGCATGATGAATGTCTTGTTGGTTGGATATGTTGGTGCTTCTGCTTTGTTACAGAACATCAGGGCCTTACAGTGGCAATGTATGCAAGCAGAAACAAGAAATTGGCAATAGTTATTGCGCCTACATTTTTAGTCTTCAGACGTGAACGGCAGCCCTCCTGTTCCCAATTGCATCTGATTTGTTTGATCTGTGCCATGCCATATATCTGGCCATCTGACCCCCACAAACACACACATTAAGACCCACTTATTGGACGTGCCGGCTTGTTTTATTGCGAAGGAAGAAATCTGGTGCTGATGTTTTCCAATGGACTAGGATTGTCACTGTTAACAATTCCATTGATGATACTCTTAGCTTTTTAAAAGTCTCCCCTTGTTACGCGATACAAACACATTTTCCCAGGCCTGCTCGTTAAAAAGAAATTATTATAGCATTAACTAATAATCTCCGAAGCTAAATGGACATTAGCTAGCTATGATTTTTTTTTTACACTGACCACAAGAGGGTTTTTGCTTAAACATTTAGAAACGTGCCTTTCTCCTATTAATGCAGTGCAGGGATCTAGGAGGAGAGAGAATTTCTTTTAAAATTTTAATAAAAGAGTTCAGCTTTTCTTTCTTTTTCCATATTTTTTTTTTTTTTTTTGTTTGTTTTTCATTTCAAGTTTTGGAACTCTCCATTTTCTCCCTTATATTTTGGTTTCACTTCCATCCGTTTTTGTTTCACTTCTTGTAGTCAGGCAGACCCTAGAGTTTTGGTATTTAGCACACCCATTTTATGGCCCAATGCTGTTCTTCGTTCCAAATGTAAATTCAAGCACCTTGATTTTTATTCGCGAGCCTACAATGCACGTCAGGAGCAAGACACGAATGGACATATCACGGCTGCATTGATATGTCGCGGCAACACAGCTACATCCAAATACTTTGCTTTGGTGGACTTCTACTTGAGCAATTGCGGATCATATTGCAATTTCTTCCACTTTGCAATGAAAATCTTGGATCTGCTAAAACTAATAGCCTAAGGCGCGGCTCTGACCACTGTAAATTATAGAGATAGTGTGCAGATAATGCAGTGTGCAGCAAATTGGTGACCAACATCTCATGTCACGCGTGTTTAAGTGCTCATAACTGCGGAAGACTTCGGTTCAGAGCGATAGAATTGGATAAAGGAATTACGATCTACACGCCGATTAGATTCCAAGACCCTTGGAAGAGGAGGAAGGCAAATGAAGTGGCTATTTTTGTTCTTCTTTTGTACGACGACACACCTATTCTTAAGTGGTTTAATGTAGATTTTACAATTGCAAAGATTTCGTTTATTTTGCTATTAATTCTGAAGAAAGGAAGAAGACGAAGAAGAAAAATATTTTGTAAAATTATATAAATGAAACCTTAGATATCCCCTGCTATTATTTAAAGTAGAATGCAGTGAAGTTGCATTAGTTACAGAGAATAATTCCTCACGTCGGAATGATTTATGGCCGAGAAAGAGAATGGCGCGCGAATGGAAATTTTCTACCCCCCGAGTTATCTTGGGGTCTAATCCTCGTAACAAGCTGGGTTTAAGAAAAAAGTGCGTGGTTGTCCAAGGGACGACACGCCAATTTTTTGTGTGTAACGTAGATGTGGGAAGTTGCCTGGAATGCTTGCCTTGCCAGGGTGCATTTTGGTTTCTTTGCTGTATCGTGCATACCGTCGTCAGACGAAAACCTAGTTTCTAGATGAATTTTTTATTTAACTGAATTGGACGGTTTCTGCACCTGACAGTCACTTGGAGCCCATCGTTGGCCACTGTAAATGGGCAGCCTTCCAGTCTGCATCCCACTGTAGAGTTCACCAATGTGTTCGTGTTAATTTGTGTCATTGTCTTGTGCTGTCCCTCAAACATTGTTTTATTTGATGGATGTGTTGTGGTGTCCTTGGTCTTTACCACCTTTGCCCCCCACGATCGCATTCTTATTTTTTTTTTTTTTGGAGATGTCGCGGTGGGCCTCTTTTTAAGCTGATTTTTATATTTGTTTTGCCTCCATTTTGTCCGTTGTCTCGTGTCCGTCTAACGCTAGAAAACTAGTAGTTGTAGATTGTTAGAGTAGTTGCAAAAATCAAGTAGAAAATAGTTGTTCCGAAGGCCTTTCCTTGCACATTTTGTTACTGTTGTTAACACTGACATTGCTCGAATTTTTTGCGGGAGGTCAGGGAAGTGCAAAAAATACAAAACTATTTTTTGTCATTTGCAAGGAAAGGACCTTCCCGCACTATAGTAGAAAAAAAATCACTTCCCACTATGGGAACATGTGGGCCTATTGGCACTGGGGTTCTTGGGCTGGGAGTGGTCAGGGCTGGGTGTAAAGTTCATGTGGGTGGGAGGGATGGGCTGGGGGAATGGGGTTTCAATGGACGGGATATTCAACTCTTAGGGGGGAAGATTTTTTTATTTGTGAAACTGTGTGGCATCCTCAGATTTGTTAAGAGAAGTTGTTTTAAGTCCTTGGTACCAGATAATTACCGCATTCCATGTCTTCCCAAACAGGGGGAGCAAATTCTGGCCCACCCAACCTTGCTCCTGGCAACTACTGTCATACGGTTTTACCCATTTTTTCTTGTTTTTCTTAATTGCTGATTTCAGACTGAATATTGGTACCAAGTTTCTTACCTATTCGGTGACCATTGTTATGCATTTTTTACAACAACAAAAATTGAATTTTCCTTCAGTCATTACATGTACATGTACATGGCTCCTTTTAAAATTTGATTCATTCTGCATGTGTGCATGATCAGAACTCTTTTCTAAATCATTCAATTTTCATTTACTCATTTCTTTCATTATTTTTTTCTTTTGCGGAATAGATGCTAGAATGACAATACGTGCCAAGAAATAGGGAGGTGCTGGGCAAATGTATTGCGTTGTTTTGCCGCTATTCAGCGGTTGTACGGTTTAAAATGCAGATCTGTATATGATAAGATTGCAGTGTGTACATTTTGTAATAGTTGGCATTAATTAGGATGAAAAGTGCTAAAAGAAAGTGCATCTTCAAAAATTGCTGCTTTGACAGGTATTTTTATTAATGTATCAAAGAGAAAAAAATTGGAAATGGTCGAATTCTCAAGATACATTAAGTACATTGGTATAATTTTTAATGTAATAAATCAATGGGCCAGACAGGCTGAGCATCACTTATTTTATCCCAATAGTACAGTTATTTAGTGCATTTTCTTTTCACTTTCACGTTTTTTGACTTAAAAACATGCATGACGTCATAAATTATAGTTCTACATGGGAGAAACCATAGATGGCCCATCAGAGTATTTCAATCTTAAAGAGGAAACCTGGTGAGGCACAACCAATGAATTGTCCTTGTTCATCAAGGCGATTATTGTGAAGTAATTTGCTGTAGAAAAGACAAAATTAAGAATTATCAGAAAATGATGCATTATGTAGACTTAGTCTCTAAGCATTATAAATAACTTTTTTTTTAAGTTTTCTACCGAGTTTACAAGGAGAAGTCATGATTATTATGACTGCCGCGACATGAATTTCCAAGTTTTGTCGACGTTAACCCAATTTACATTACATAGTTATCTAAATGGTTGATGCAACGCAAGTGTTCCTGTACTACTAAAGTACCTAATTTTTGAGAAATCCTACATATTTAAATACTTTTAAATTCCCAATAAACACATTTTTCGTGAATACGTTGTTACGTTTTGCCATTCTTTTCTGATAATTGTGCATTACGTTTTTTTTTTAAGCCATTGAGCTAAGTTTTCCTGTTCAATACTTCCTTTTGAGCCTTCGATACTTCAAAATAAAGCTAACAGCTAATTTCTTGGAAATGTTGTTGAAATTGTGGCAATCGCATTGGTCTTTCTGTATGTTGCCTTTAGGAAGCAAAGTTGAATGTGCACTACCATGGCAATAACTGTTCAAAGAACTTGCTATGCATCAGGCCATTGAGCAAAAATTATGCAGTTACAAATGGGAGTTTGTTGCTCTTTCAGCTTCATACCATCAATTTTGCAGTATTGAGAATATTTTTGCTCCCTGCCCAGTTGTGCAAGAATGCTTATTGTTGTTGCCTTGGAGTAACTCCAAAATATTGTAAATTCGTCGGACAGTCCTTCCCAATTATGTAAGAAAATCTCTTTTCATCCCAACGTGAGTGCTACTATCCATTTTGGCATATTTTCAATCAGTCTGATAAAATCCAAATCCCTGTTATAACTAATATGCAAGTAATGTCATACTTATCACAAGGCTTAAAAACACGTGATATGAAATATTAACTTGAATTTGTTAAAGACACCCATTATCTGTTGGAAGTTCCAACCCCAAATGTTACTGTCTAGGAAACATACCGGTATAAATTTATTCTTAGTGAAAATCGGCTAAGATTCATAAGCTGTTCAGAGGACTATTTTACTAAATAAAAATTATCATAAGGCAAGTTCAGAGATTTTTAAAAGGATTTATTGTTATTTGTTCCTAAACAGCCCTTATGTTTTAAACCTGTGGCTGTATAATCTTAATTTTTTTGTGGATATGTCATTTTGCATCAATGTGAGATGGAAAAGAGATACGCCGCTTAAATTTAGAATTTAAGCAGTTTTAAAATTCTTATTTGTTATAGCATACAGTAAGAACATTGGGGTGAGTTGTTCAAAGATTCGTGCAGATATTTTATTATTTGAGAACAAAAATCGAACCTGTCCGCAATTGTCTATGCACTACTTAGACTATTTTGTCCATTGGTCAAAATTCTCAGCACATAATTGGATCATGGCCGTTTGCACCAAACTAGGAACTTTGAATATCAATTTTAATAAATTATATTTGATAGAAGGAATATTTTGGGGCCAGCGGTCGTTAATGTGCCAAAAACATTTCCATTAATGAGCTGTGTTAGAAATAACATTTCCTTTTCCCTCGTGACTTCCATTCGTGTTTTATCTAATTTTGATCGTGCAATTTCCTTTATGCATCTCAAATTTAGCACTATTCATTTAAAATGGTTGCAATTCTGAATCTGTTTTAATTACATTCGTGGTACTTGCAAAGCAAGATGTTATCCAGTCTTTTGATTGAGGACAGCAAAAATCTAGTAAAGCTATTGGTGAAATTCAATTTTAAGTTTGTGGTGGCAAACTGGTTTTCATAAGATCCTAGGCACGGTGCGAAGTGCATGGGCTCTTTTTAAGTTCAATCGTAAAAGGTCAAATATCAACCCTAAAATGAGACGTTAATCGCATTTGTGTGACTGTATCATTGATTTAATTTTGGATCGGTTTTGTATTGTGACAGGATAGACTCATTTAGCTGTTGATCGATAAAATAACGCCAGAGCTATTTTTTTAAGTTTTCTAGAATGATTTTGGAACGTTTTATGTTAATTTATTTTTCTATTTGGATGTCTCTTTGCATTTTTACATTACTTGTGCAACTATAGATAGAGGAATGAATACGCAACTTGACCTAGCCCTAATAAATCAATTATTCATTTCCTTATCTAATGTTGGTAATACATAATCAAGACCCGTTCTCAACAGTGCGATTTAAAATTTGCTGTGAAAGTTCTCAATTTGAACCACACCGTGCAATTCAAATGAGTACAGTTAATTATGAATTTGTAGCCAGTGATGGCACTTGATAATGCTCTTGACAATGTATTATTAATCCTGCCCTGTTGTCATACATGCTACCATCGTTTTAGAACCAATGTCTATTGCATAGTCTTTATAGTTTTCTCAAGGATTTAATGGTTTAATATTGCAGTTGTTAAATCCAGCTTTTTGTTATCAAATTGTCTTGAATGGTCATATGTTCATTTCCAGCAAATTAAAGGGTTGCTAAACAAGTCAAACAATTCAACTCGTATAACGAAATTGGATTTTATTTTTCATGAAATGCCAGTTTTGAGAAATGCTTTCCATCCCCTTCTTGATTTGGCAGTGGTTCCATTTTCATCGCGTTCAAAGACTTCATTCCTTTAATTCTTTGTAAATTCTGAAAGTAAGTTGTGAAAAATGCGATTAGAGGTGTATATGAATGCTTGTTTGTGCCTATTTCAATCGTCATCAAATTGTTTATGGATTCCAGTTTGCTTGTGCGAATGAATTAAAGGAATGTGTTTTAGCAAAATTAAGTAACTGGACTTAACAACTATGGTTTGAACGGTACAGAATTAAGATAAAGTAAATTATTTGCCTTAAGTGTTTAGTATTGAACGCGATATGGAAACATGGCAAGTTTTGTAGTTGATTTTGCGTTTGTAAGATGTACTTTTTTCTTCTTTTTTTGGAAACTTGGATTTTGAAAAAGCCCTCGAGTAAATTTTATCCTATTTGGCAATTGCTGCTCACTTACTAATGATTGTTAAAAACATTGTTCCCAGGTTTTAAGATGCTGAAAGCTGAAAAGTAGATGAATGTTTAGTATCTCCTGAAACATGGTGACACGAACCAACAAGTGCTTTTTTCATCTCAAGATTAATTTGCAATAAGTACAAATTAGTTTGCTATTTTAACAAATAACCAAACATGTGAATGTGCTGTACCACCAATTTGATATACATTTGGAAAAGTTTTGTTTTGAACGAGGGAATTTGGCTTTCTTTGATCTGGCTTGTCTTAATTTTCTGTGGGGTGTAGGCCTAGTTGTAATGCTAATGTGTTGTGCTAAGAATTAGTCCCATCCCATTACCTGCACACACGAGCCTATGAGCTACTAAATTGACTGAAGCGTTGCTTCGAGTTAAAATTGTTACTGTACGTTTTAAATTGCATGACAAACTATTTTTTAAAGGTTTATTTTTCAGACTGTTAATTGACACGTGCATAGCCCTTGTTTTATACAACCAATATGCTATATGGGAAATTATGGGTTGATTAAAAAGTGTACAGGACATTTAAAAAAATGAGAGCCAAGGCCATCCCTGAGGATGATTTGTTGAAACCGCCTAAAAATCAATAAAAATAGATTTATGTTTGAAATTGCTTGAATTTGTGTTATTTTTAAGATATGATAAGCAGACCCTAATAAAGATCGTGTATTGGTCTATTCACATCGATCAAATCCGTACCGTAGTGACGTCACGTGCGTTGCGGAACTTTATAGCGTGACGTCATGCAGCACTCGTTCTGGTTGAACCTGTGGTTGAACTTTTTTTTTCTATTTACTTTCTCCAAAATAACGATTAAAGTTGATCAGACTGGCAAAGTTAGATCAACTTCAACTGGTACGCTTGCGGCTGCATTTAACAGCAAATGTCATATAAGCGTCACTTAGCTCCGCCTACTGTAATGAAGCGTGACGATGCAACACTATAATATAGTTACCGGTAATAATATTAGAGAGATTTCATAAGGCTACCGTAATAGATACGGTAGCCTTGGGTTGGGAAATCTCTCTATTACTACGCGTGTAGGGTCGCTGTGTGGAGGTTAGAGGTGCTGCTTTGAGTCTGCTTTGAGACGGTCCTTTGTGTCTGCATTTAGAGGTGGTACGTTGCTCATTGTGACAGAAAGGTGGCGCCACCGCTCACTTGTTGATACAAAATGGCTTCCTAGCCATCAGTCGAGTTTTTATTTTTGCAGTTTTTGACATTTGACATCAGTGGCAATTCTTGGACGAGCTGGTGAGTGATCGTTACTGTACATACTAGTTCCTTCCTCCTACACATGCTCAGATTAAACATGTACATGTACTGTATAGTTTTCGAAATTTCAAAATGCTCCAAAATTTGAAACTTTTTGAACACGAATATTCTGGGAAAAATTCGACATGTGTTCCTCATGAAACAGAATACAACATGTGACAATTATTGTACCTTCAGGCTATATTATACTGTATATGCAAACTAGGTGTCCGTGCGAACAAGGCTTAAAGTTTACGAACATAAAACTTCATAAACAGAAAAACTTCTGGTTCCGAGCATTTCGTATACGGATCGATACTCATTTTTAATACGTACGTCTGTGCTGGAATTACGTACAGTACGCTGTACGTATTGTGTTATAATCAGGTCCTTATAATAATTAGTACTTTAGTTCGTCGACCCATATGTGTTTATTTGAAAATTATATTTTGTTGTTTTCGTTAGTATATACGTACTGTTCGATTGCCACACAGACTGTAACAGTGCTGCGCAATTTTATGTAGGCCTATAATTTTCCACGAAAAATATAACGTCCATACGTAGGCTAATTAACCCATATAATAATGTGTATTTTTATATTAGGAATTTCCGTTAATTGCACCCAATAACTTTCAACTACAACCATCATGAAGTTTCATAACCTATGTAAAGCAACATTGACCAAGTCATATGGGGTATCCAGTCAATTAAGCTTAAATAAAAAAGGCACTTTAGCAGTCGATGCTAATTGATTTAAAAGTTCGCTCAAGTTATCGCTGTTTCTAAACTAACATTCCTTTTGCTCACTTAACTACTTTATAAATTTTAAATCGGCCCCATGATACAGTTTTAACTGCTACCAGAACAGGATATTACATTTTGGGACAAGCTACCTATAATACAGTGCATTGTGCTAAGCCCCAGAAATGGAATAATCTGATAACGGAGGAACATCCATTACATGCAATAGAGTATAGTTTATTTTGCTGCATATTAAATCAACCATTTTAACTGACATATATTCTTTTTTTAGATGCAACTGAATAGTATCTTTGTGAATCTAAACAATTTCATATCCATCATAATCCATGTGGAAAGTCAGTTTATAGTCTCTTAAAACAGTGCGCAATTTGAAGTTTTTTTGGAAACTCCCTACAAAACCGTCTGTCTTAATTCAGATGTGGTCAACTGCAGTCTTTCATCGTGATAAAACGTAAGTCGGTAGCCTTAAATCAACCTTTTTTTCGGTTAATAGTTTAGTTATCATACATCCATATGCATACCCTAAAGTAGGAAATCATGCAGTTGTTTACAAAGGGATTATTGGTTTGGTAGTTGAATTATGTACATAATCAGTAGTATGTGTTGACTTGTGCAAGAAAATGCTCCATTATTTGAGTTGATAAGCAAGTTAAGCACACATTTTTACAGTACCTTCCATATATATTTATTTAAATTAATTTCAACTTGAATGCCGTCTACTAGCTAAGTGCTCATTCATTTTACATTATAACATACATGTACATATTAGAGCTACAAAAAAAAAACAAAAAAAACCTTACCTTAAATTGAAAAATAAAGCCCCAGCGAGCATATCTTATTTAACACTAATTTTACGCAATAGTATACCGGTAACAGTATATTTGACCAAAACGAGGATGAATAAAAATCGCAATATAAAACTGATACTTTATAAATTACTGCTTAAAAAAGCTATAGATATACAAACATTGGTAGCCATGTTTTAAATAGTACTCGTGCTATTTGGAAACCTGACACATGACGAGACGAAAGTTAATTGCTTTCACCGCGAGGAGTCTGTTGCATTCACCAGAGTCTTGCAATGGCATATGATAATATGGGCTTTCGTACTTGTCATCAGCAAATTCAAAGTGATGAACTCTCGGAAAAACCTTCATATCGCCGAATGGTCCCTTTAAGATGAGAAAATGCATGCTCAGTGGTCCCGAAGCTTTAGATTTCAGAATCAGCTATGGAAATTCATAAAAATGCAAAACATTATTTTACCAACCTGTCCATTTAGGAGTAAACATTTATAATAAACCATATAGTTTCTAGAGAGATATTACTAATATATGCAATATCATAACTAGGGAAATATAATCTACATTTATGATCAAGAAATTCTAAACAAATTAAGCAGATGAAAATTGACATTGCTGCAGAAATAAAACCTTACTTGATAACTCAAAGTACGTTCACAACTCTGAGTTGGATCCCTTTGGGTATCGTTCACTCGTGCTTTAACAACCCATTGATTACTGAAAGCGGTAAAGCGACTGGTTTCATAAAATAATTTGTGGATAAATTCGTCCGTGCGATAGGGCTTCAACTGGAGATCTGCAAGGAATAAAATGCCGCATTTTAGTTTAGGGTTAATGCCCAAGCGGCGATAAGATAACATTTAGGTTTGCAATCTTTAGAGCTTACCATTGAATGTGATTTTTTCGAATGATAACAGATCAAATATTTTGGTGTAGAGCTCCAATTCATCTTGACGCTTCTCATCAATGATGCATAATGCTCCCATCACTTCACTGCCAGATTTTTTGGGGTGGGCACAGAGCTCTTCATGCTCGTTGAGCTCATGATATGGACCCCTCCATGGACATCCAATACGATAGTATTTGCAAGTAGTGGATCTAAAGGCATGCAAATAAGTATGTTTATAGTCTATTCAATTCCAGTCAGATGTAGAGGTTGATAACATTTTTACATCTCCTATCAAGTCCACATCAAGTTACGAATTTGAAACATTCAAAAGCTACTAAAACATGTGTTGATGCTTTTAAGAATTTAAAATGATAGACCGTAAGGTATAAAGTGTAAACCGATTTGGGCACATCTATTAAAGCAATTGCACTCTGCCCACAGTCCACATGTGTTTAAATTGAAATTATTCATAGAATGAGGTGGTGTGAACATTTTCACTTCTAAGTCCTTGTAATTTCCATTGAATAGACAATAGCGCTAACATTCGTTAGGCATTTTGAAGCAAACTTATGAGAAATGTAGCAGTATGTGGATTTTAAAATTCGTCTCAATCATTTTAAATTCTTTGCCGACTTGAGTTGATGCCCAAAATAGATTTAGAAAATTTATGGGAGAACCTTTCAACACATAGTTCAGTTTCATGGCGTTCAAGTATGTGCCGAGGGAACTGTTTAGAACAGTACTGACACTCCGCTGGCAGCTCATTCACGGCTTTTTCCACGGCCAAATTACGGGAGCTGTTGGTTTTGCTAATCTCAATACGGCAATTTGGGCATGTTGCTGTCTCATCTCGGAGTCTCGCATCCGCCAAAAGATGAGTGAAGCAGCCTGCACACATGAGATGTCCATTGGTGCACTGTAATTGACACACATACCACAAGCTTATCCTAGATTGTCTTCCTTTTGGAAAATTTCCAAAAAAAATGGAACGTGCAACAAAAATAGCGTTGCTTCTTTCATATATGACCAAACAAAGAAAAGCGTATTGTGCTTTTTTTACAATATGTTATTAACGATTCGTTCAGGCTCAGTTTAGAAGATATTAAACATGTTGTCATACAATATGGAATGGATCGAAGTTAGGGCATAATAATTTCTTAGTATGTGTTGTAAAAAGAGCACATACAGCAATTTTTCTTTTTATTGACCGACAAGATACCGTGAGCTATCCGAACGTCTTCGTTGTCACTAAGATTTCCTTTGCCTGGAATTAAGTCAGGAAAATTGGGTTATGTTGTGAAATTTTATTTAAGATTGAGATTAAGGACAGGCATTTTGATTATTGAAATTTGAATGTTTAAATCTATTCATGACATAGGCACCACTGCACAATATCACAATGTCAGGAAAAAGGGATCATTTGGAAAGGGCCTCTAGTTGCGATCACTAGGACCGTTTTTAAAATCCCATTAGTTTCTCAGAATGCTTCATAGATGGCGCTGCATGCGATTATGGAGTACACCATTGCAAAATAAGGACCCCTGGCGAGAGCATACAAAACCTGCTTCTTTATGCGCTATAGATGGCGCTAGTAAATCCAAGACGTTGACATTTAGCAGTAGATGAAAATAGTCAGACATGAAACTAGTTAAAATTAATAAAATTTAACGGATTTTCCAATTTTTATAGATGAAAAATAACATTAGAAAGCAGTACTGATGGAAAAGTTGGATTGTTGAAGAAAACATCTGGGATCCAGGAAATTGAACCCGTACGATAAAAGGTAAAACGTAGTCATAGATGTTTCTTTGATGTGGTCTAATGTGCTCAAAAGTATCAGTGGTCATATTAATTAATTCTCACTATCTATATATACTCTATTCTACTATATGCTTGTGATCTGAACTTAATGATAAGCGAAACAACAATTGGGATATGAAACAGTTTTATTACATTGTTTGTGACGTTAAACAATGAGCAATTCATCTGAAAAGTAACAAAATAAACCACAGTTCATCGTAAACAATTGCCCTGGAATATTTTTGGGCAGCCAGCTAAATGATTCGACCATGAGCTAGCACACGCCGCATGATAAACTAATTAGCAATCATTAAATGGCGCAAATTACGATAAACACACTAATGAATATCTGATCTACTTTTATCTCCGGTTAACCTAAGGTAAAACTTCTTTGAAAGATAAAAACACGAACGAACATCATTTTAATTCACGGCTTTTCCTCTTTGTTGTGCATCACACATATGCTTAATAACATTATTAATTTCCACGCATTACTGAAATAATTCAGCGCAGTTTAAAAGATAAAAATTATTTCTGTATAATATAGGTATGCATATACAGTAATTAGTTAACAAAATACATTTTGTTATACAGTTGTACTGAAATTTTATTTCATCATGGACGAACGTATGGTTTCATCCAACGTTATAACCTTGAAAAATGGCATATTAATTACTGCTGTAATTTAAGTTCTCACGAATTATTTACTATTATATTGAAAAAAAGAAAAACTGATCACGAACGTATAATCATTCTCCTAAACATAAACCAACCCTTTAATTACTCATTTTTTTACAAATTTCTTCTACAACAAAAATTAAACTACCGTACTAGTAGCTATACGTCACTGATGCAACCATTTTTTTGCGCATCATACGTAAATTTTATAGAAAAAAATACTGTACGTTAAACATTTCTCGCTCCCCTTTACTTAGAAATGTACGCTGTTGGCGAATTTTTTTCTTGAACTTTACATCAGCCAACGACCCGATATTCACCCCTTTTTAGGGGTCCACAGAGTATAATGTAGCTAACCAAAATGAGGCCAACTGCATGCGAGCAACCAGCTGATCGTACGTGTATACTGTATATGTATTATGCAAACCTGATAAATTGCTGTTCTTGGCAAATCCAGACACACTGCGCAGCATAATATTCCTCCCAATCGGAGTTCCAGTTTTTCTTCCTTGTTAGTGCCGCTCTCTTGGACGCGACACTTTTTCTTCGGAGGCTCTCCCGTCCTGCTCACAGTTGCAAATTCGCTGGTCGAGCTTTCCCCACTGTCCTCCATTGATACGTCTCTACTGTCCGCCATCTTGTTTGTTTTGGTACGATTACACTCTCCTCCTCCCACGGACTGCTGCATGGAGGGTATATATATATATATAGCTTCACCGCATTTAACTCCTACCCATGCACTATTGTGCTTCTATTTTCTGGATTGAAAATGGGGTGACGACGTTGGTTCAATGGGATTGAGTTTCACAGAAGCACCACCGTGAGGCGTTCTGGTAGATCTTTGCCTACTTTATAAAGCAGCTTTCTAGCATCCTTTTGGGCAACATTTTTTTACGTAATTTGCATAGTTGACTGCAGGGTGTACCAAAAGTTATAATAAAAAAAAATCAGACTTAATTTGATATGGCTTTCATCTAGTTATTATGTCACTGTAATAAAAAAAAATTTATTTACACTTAATTTAATATGCTATATGGCTTTAATTTTCAACTGTAGCCATGCACGTACAAGTAGATTAATTGACGATATGCCTCTAAAATGTTATCATGAGCAGAAAACCACGTGTACACAATTACAGGTAATACGAATAACCAATTTTATACATAGTTTTTTTTGTTGTTTTTTTTTTTCAATTTCAATTCAACAGTCAGCAAACAAATGCCAAAAAATGTCCAAAAATTCGTTATATATTTTTAAAAGCTGTTTGCAAAATTCGTCGCAGTTTTTAGTAAAATCAAAAACCTATAGTTTCCTTCGTAAAGTTATTTCCTCATTTTAGTATTATTTTGAATTTAATTTTGAACCAGCGAGTTTATTTTAAGATTTGTGTTTCAAAATTGTATCAGTGCATTAGGCCTATAGTTCAGTCAGATGACTTGTAATATTGCGGGGGAAAAAAAATTCTAGGCCTACTTCATTTTTAGAATTAATGTTTTTTCTTGAAATATTCTTGAAATATTGCTGCATTTCTTTTAATAAATCCATTGCAACTTATTTTACAAAATAAATATATATATATTGTGACATATATATACCCACAATAGAACGATATACAGTGAGGGAAAAAGTATTTCAACACCCTAAAAATGTCGAATAACTTAATAAATAATTACATTTTTGCAATGAAA
>JAQGBX010000552.1:0-34158 GCA_034698745.1 Megaphyllum sjaelandicum | reverse complement strand
CACTTTTCCGAGAGCAAATTTGCAAAATTTTCCACTTTTCCGAGAGCAAATTTGCAAAATTTTCCACTTTTCCGAGAGCAAATTTGCAAAATTTTCCACTTTTCCGAGAACAAATTGCAAAATTTTCCACTTTTCCGAGAACAAATTTGCAAACTTTCCACTTTTCCGAGAACAAATTTGCAAAATTTTCCACTTTTCCAAGAACAAATTTGCAAAATTTTCCACGTTTTCCTGTAAGAAATTTGCAAAAAATTTCACGTTTATTGAGAACAAATTTGCAAAATTTTTCACGTTTTTCGAGGGTAAATTTGCAAAAATTCCATCGGTTTTCCGAATACAAAATAGTAAATTTTTCCCCATTTTCCAAAGGCAATTTTGCAAAACTTTTAGCAAATGTTTTTTTATTTTAACATTTTTCTATGTCAATTTTTGACATTATCATTGGTTAGGGAATTTTTTTTCAAAACCTAGAAAAGTCAGGGAAGTTAAAAATGAAATTTTGGGGGAACCCTGAAAAAAGTCCTAAATATTTGTAAAATAAGTCCTAAATTTTTCACTTAAGTCCTAAAAAGTCCTAAATTTTAGATTTTGGAATTTGGTAGCCACCCTGGGCCACGAAAGAAAGAAGAAAACGTGTTTGACGTCACGCAGCCTGCCAGCCATGAAGATGGCGATTTTTTTTTCTTTCGAGGCCCCTCTTAGACTTCAGTACTTATCAGCGCTTGTTTTAAAGTATGCCCGACTAAGCTTTGTTTGTGCTCCTACCCTTACTCGACAATTTGAAGAAAATGTAACGTGATGATACCTACTCTTGCATAACTGCACAAGGTCCATTATATGCAGGTACAGGTTCTACATGTACATCGGTGTTATTATATGAAAGATAATTTTTTTTATAAAGTACATGTTTATATTTCCATGTAATGAAATCAAGTTTTGGAAATGAAATTTACATAGTAGCTTTCTTAATTCTCGTTACTTAATTTAAAATTAAGAACTAAAGTTTAATTGAGCAATTATACGATTATCTACATGTAGATGTATAATCTGCCCTTTGACAAATTGAGGAAAACCATAGGAACGGGTTATAAATATTTCTTCATACATGTACAGTATTTGCATTGCAATAGGAATTACTGCAGTTGTCGTCCTATATATTATTAATGCTTTCTATTTTACTTTTTCATTTGTGAAATTTAGTAAGCTACTGTACTATGTAATAGTACGTGTCTGTTTTTTTGAAAATGGTGAATTTTGAGAAGTCAGAGAGACATTTTTTGATAAAATCACCTAGACTAAGTACAGTGTATCAATGGATTATAATCTGTGCCGTATTAGTACATGTATAATTACCGGTAATTTATTTTAAGTGCAATATACTGTACATGTACGTCAAAATTGAAATGTGCTACTAAAAATGGTGGCCATTTGCGACTTAAATTTATGTATTTTAATTATAAATGATGCTTAAACTTGAGTCTCGAAATACGATTGCGAAAATTGTAATAACAGAAAATTCAGATTTTCTACACTTTTTTTAAAACAACTTGTCATCTTTCTAGTTTAGTTACTAGAGGGCGCGCTATGATCAGCTGATTTTTGCGCAGCGCGCTGTTTGGGGTGTGATATCAAAGGTTATAACTGATGTTGATGTCAGTTTTATTTTAAATTTATTTAGCCTTATGCACGTGCTATCGTAAGTGTCCGCAACAAATACAAAACATCGATCAAGTATTTTTTCGGTTCAAACAACTTTCGAGCCTGCAGCTGCCTGTAAAATTGTGAAAAAATTTGCAGCTTTCAAAATATGGTGTATGGGGTAAGTAGGCTAGTACGTGTAAATTTATACCAAATAAAACTTAAAGAGTTGTGAAAGGTATGCATGGTTATTAGTTGGGTCATATAAGGTGAAATGACACTTGTCAAAGCTAATAATTTGTCCTCGATTTCATATGTTTCTCAATTTGAATGTTGTACAGTGTATACATAATACATTTATTAAACTTGTCATTAGTTCTGAGTAACTTTATACGTGTATGTTTTCGACGAGTCATCAGTGTATTTTTGAAACCAGTTACTGCATATGGCAGCATTAGTTTGATATCTACCTGTACATAGCGATCACAAAAAGATTAGAAACTGTTATTTAGTAGGCAAAACAGCATATGATTTGTAAAGAATAGGCACGACCTCAGTTTTTAATTATACAGCATTTTCTGATCGAGCTACTATGATTGGGTTTGAATGCCTGCATTCTGTGATATGGTGTTTTTCTCATGCTATACGATTATGTAGCAATTTTTTTTGGCCACGCGATATTGGTTGTTTTGCAAATTCAATGAATCCGAATTCTTTACATTTTTTTACTCATTAAATTCTTAGCATGATTGCTAATAGCCTCTTCCTGCTGACTTCAGATATCGATGACCTCATGTTTATTAATAATGCAGCACATGTTTAGAAATGGTCCACTAGCACCGAAACGCTGTTGGAATTGACACAACTCTGACCAGCAGCATTAACTTCGGCCAAGGTCAAGTTTCGCCACTGTGTTGGCTCACCTGTAAGATAATGTAAATGTTCAGAAAAGTTAACCTGGTATAGTGAAAATACATGTATAAAAATTCTTCTTAAATCTTGATGCCTACTGTAATAACGCAAAACATAGTTTATTATAATGCAGTTTGCATCAAGATTAGTATGGTTTATAGTTATAGTCCACCGAGTCAACTCGCCTCCAGATGTGTCGCTCGATTTCAAAGCAAAAGACCAACTCTCAGGATTTACTGATGCACAATGGGGTAAATGGAGTTCCACGGGTACTTCGAATTTAAGGCCATGGGGTCCACACATTACAACTGGTGACAGCAGAGTCTCTCCTATTCATGATATTAGTAGTATAATTTTTGCTTTTACATTTTTGTAAAAAAATTAACGTAAAGATCAACAGTTATAGATCGAGTTTGCCCCTTTTATTAGCCATACATGTATTTCAGGTATTAAAAGTCAAACATTGCTGTCATAACTAGTAACCTTAAACCATTACAAGCAGTCTTCTACTTGCATAAGGGAATTTTCATGGAAATTTGTTCATCTGTTGTTTTTTTCCTTACCAATATTAAAATTTAGCAACGTTTTATATCAATTTTTAAAAAAAAATTTCATACTTAAGTGTTGAGAAGGGATTGCGGTACTTGATGACAAATACAAATTTCACATATCACTGGTCCAGAACAAGACTGGTCTATCTAAAAAAATGCCATTTTGAGTTTTTTGCACGAATTATCTTCTCTGTGCAAGACCGCTTCTTAAACAACTTGGTGGATCACCCCTAGATAACGGATATCAAAGGAAGGGAAAAGCAGAAACTTTCCTCGGCTCTTCTGCAAAACCGCTTTTTTGAGTTACATGTAGACCAGTCTTGTTCTGGACCAGCGAAATATGTATGATGCATCATTAACAACGGGAGTAGAAATTAATGCAGACTGGATCCAAACCATTTTGATATAAATAGAAAAATGGATTTACCATTGTCTTTGTCCAAAGGTGGAAGCATGCTGTCTTGACAAACCTTAAAGTAAATATGTTGTTTGGCACCTTTTGGTATTGCTCCTGGGGGAATTACTATATTGACGCCGGTTTCTTTGGACTCTAACACACCCCCGCTGTTGTCAAATTCCCCTTCTGCCATTGCTACTACCACGATGTGATCCTCGGCCAAGACATCAAAAGATGCAACCTCCAATAGGTTCTCCTGAGATTCTGAATCGCCATTTTGTAGGCTAATTGGTTGCAGGCAAGAAAAAAAAATAGAAAAATGCCCCAAAGATGAAAGAAAGGCCCTTGAACCAGGCAACCACAACCAAGATTCCAAATTATCATCTTAGTGAAATGCCAACAATTTTATTTAAAAATTGCAATTATAACTTGTAAATGGCACAATGCAAGGTGTGCATGCTCATTTGTGTTAACATGATGTACCAATATCCAATATCTTTTAAAATAAACAGTAAATCGGAAAAGTTATCAGAATACAATATTAATAATATTAACTTGCCTTTCAAATTATGCAAGAATTAAATGAGGACCCCCATTTTTTTTTGTTTGCAGATTGTTAATCTGCGCTTTAAACAATACGTTTTGTCTAAAACATTTTTTTCCCATCACCTTAGATGTCGCTGTAATCGATAAAATTGTATAAATGTTGAGAAATTTGCATCATACGAAAAAATGTTCCAAATAACATTGTAATTGAATTTAAATGGGCAATAATTAGGCAAAACATAGCTTGAACACTCGCCCTTATTGAGGAGTTCAGAGCAAGTTAAATTTAAGATTATAAAAAAAATATCAATTTCTGAAAAGGTTAAAGTTCTCTCTAAAAAATTTCCAGTCTGAAAACAAACTGTATTCTACCTTTTGTTTAACTCTGTTCAAGCAAACATTGTAATAAATTGAAATTTTTTTAACTGTTAAACTTGCTTTTCCATCTTCAATAAAGGAGGGGGGAGGTGGTAAGCTACTTTGTGCAAAATTAATTTCCCCTTTAAAATGTAGTTACACTTTTATTTGGAGCATTTATTCTTGTGATGCAAATTTAATTATACAAAGTGTATCTTCTTTTGTTTTACGTTATTCAAGCAAACGTAATTTAAAAGTTTACTTTAAAAATGTTCAACTTCCTTTGCCCTCTCAAAAAGGGGGTGGGGCAAGCTATGTTTTGCATACTTAATTACCCCTTTCGAATTCAGTTACCCTTTTATTTGGAACATTTATTCGAATGATGCGAATTTCTCAACATTTATACTGAATTAAACAGTTTCATCGATTACAACTACATGTACTTCTAAGATGATGCGAAAAAATTGTTTTAGAGAAGACTTATTTTAATCTGCAAAAAAATGGGCAAGTTTGAAAGACAAGTTGATAATATTAATCTTGTATTCCGATAACTTCCGATTTACTGTTTATTTTAAGATATTGGACAGATCATGATAATTGAAACACCCTGTATACCGGTATTGCTAAATATTTCGATGGCCACTTTAATTTTAAGGAAGGATTATAACCTTATTTATTTAACCGGTTCACTTTTGGAAAGGTTTAAATTCTCCCGCTTTTTTTTTTTTTTTAAAATCAACGTTGCAAGAATTTAAAATGAAACACAAAAGGCTCCCCTATAAAAGTGTCCATCAAAAGTTTTAGCTTTGTGAGAATTACATCGCGTAAACCGCCCCACAGAAGTGTTATTGCCCTTGCACCCTAAAACCTCCAAATTATTGAAATGCATATGTGAGAAGCTATAGATTTGATGCCATCTAGGATTAAAGTTATGTGGTAATTATTGAAACAAAGAAAAATGAAAGGCAATGAAGATAGCATTGGAATGAATATAAACTTTGCTTTCTAAAATTTTGCTTTTATGACTTATTGCATGCGTATGGTAATATAGATGTAGTCCATGCAGCCAGCCTGTTTTAGTTCATTCAAACAGCTACTGATTTTTTACATTACGTACAATACAATTGTAGAGTTTGCCTTTTTTTAAGATGTCACTCTAGCATTACGACATCACATTTCGTGCAATGCAAACAGGTAGTGATGCAAAACTTTGCGAGCAATATCAAGCTAACATTTCATGCATCATGCTCACTATATAAAACTGTAGTTTTAGTCTGTTGTTGTCACGGTACTATATCCTTGCATATTAATATTTACAAAGGCCTTTGGTAGGTGTCAGGTTAAACGACATGCGGTACTTTACAGCATGTGGGATACTTTTAATTTATTATTAATTTACAATTATTATTGTACATGTAATCAGCCAGTTTATTAACAATATTTCAGCAATGTTATTTTTGAAAGAAGTGTACATAACTTCTTGGAGCTGTGCGCAAACATGGATGCAGCATATTTTTGCTAGTTACTTGAAGCATTCAAATATAATTAATGAAAATAATAGCAGCAATATCAATGATTTAATTATAAGGGTATGTTTTGATGTATTGTATATTGTAGAGCCCTGCACGCATACAGAAACATACAAAAAAATTGCCATGGAAAGCATCTTGTAACCAGCCATGGCTTACCTGTGGTTTCACTACTGAATAATTTTCAATTTATTTGATATACAATATTGTTATTGTCACTCAGGAGAAACAATTTCCTAAGCAGTTTTGGTATTGCTCACGATTTGTAGGAGAACTACTGAAAATATTTATGAACAGTCTTAGATTTACTCATTTACATAAATGAATTACTGCTGCATAACTAGGAAATCTTTTCTCACAGATCATACAATTCATTCATGTCCATGTGATTTTATATGTCCAATTTGAAATTAGCACCAGATGCACATTGGTCATGATACTCTGATCCATGTGTATTATGCCATGTATTAACAATAGCAGATTTTGATCTGCAATTAGCACAAATGGGAAAATTAAACACACAAAATAATATCGGGGTATAAAAGTTCGTAGTATTCAGTTATCGCAGCTAAGAAAATAATAGCCAAAGATTATGCCCATGAAAATTATTTTTAATTTGTGTACAGTGCATTTTCAGGGTTTTCTTCAAAAAATTCATTATTGAAGGGAAACGGTACGCACATAAAATATGCATTAAAGCAATTTCATGTTTTCAAACAAATATTCCAAATCTATTAACCCCAGCCATTATACAAAAAATGTCCTAAAGTAGATGATCAAAAACAAAGAAAAATGAACACAAAAAGTAATGCTGTAAGCTCTACATTAATTGTTTTTATTTCATTTGTACATTTTCTTAATTAACTTGGCCATCAACATAAATAAATAAGATGTTGGTGAAAAACTAAAAAAAACTGCATAAATGATTTAGGGAGCTACTATTGCATAACAGTAGCCTATTTTAAATATAAATGAGAATGTGATTGTGTGGGCCTGGAGGAATTAATACTTGTATTACTATAAAACTGAATAATGGCAAGCACCGTAACAAAATATATGTACACGAATAGAAGTAATGATGCAAAAATTGCATGCGCTGACAACAAAACGGAATTATGGTACAACATTGTGAATCATGCAAATAGTGCGAACGAAAATTGTGAATAACAGAAAACACAGAACAGTGAATTATACATTGCAAATGCTAGTGAAAAAGCCATATGTTTCACGCATATTTATGGTGTCAGAGTTTGATTGTAAATTACAGAAATGCAGAAAAGGCAAAAGTTTAGGCATCTTAACACAGAAATACACTTGACACCAACAAAATTAACAAGAGCATTGAAATACACATACCTTGTATATCATGCTACGAGGTTACATGCAACGTAGCAAAACTTGATATTTATTTCAAAGCTTTAAGAAATGCTCAACAATTGAAATCAAACTGTCGACGTGCCTCCAAATAAAGATAAAAGTTCATTAAGTGATCTTCGATAATGAGGAAATCTGCCAGTTTATTTCTTCTTACGTTTTATTTGCTAGCAAAATCATGCTCAACCAAACAACAGAGTGTCTACCAATTAAAAGTGAAGCCACATCATGAGAATGAGACTTCAATTGATTATGTAATAGGACACAACTCTGTACCTACAGTGTATATATTTTACACTTATAACTGAGAACAATGAAACTTGGAAATATACTCAACTACTCAGAACTGGTACCACACAATTTCAGCACAAATTTTGTTGGTAAACTCATTGTTAATGTGCGGACATATTCATCAACCGTTCCAATTATAATAAGAGAAATCATTTAGGTTTTATTAATTTGAGTTTTGTTGAAATATTTTGATTAGTTTAGCGAAATTTTGGGGAAAACAAAATTAAGTTCTAAAACAACAGCATCATATTTTTCAGATCTGGAGTATCTTTTGAACAAGATTCAATCTTTATTTCATAAAAATAAAATAGGGAGTGTATAAGTTGCGGCCAATAGACACCCTGAGTTTAGATAGGAAAAGAAATTGCGGCTAACTTACTTTGTCATTTCTCCCCCTAAGCTGATCGGTGCAGGATATCCTTGAGGAGATCTGGATTCGGGCTTCTTGTACAGTTCAAATGCACTACCTCTGTTCTCACGATTGGATAAATCAAGTCCACTAGGTTCCCTACCATGATAGCCAAGATCACGAGGGGGTGGAACATTGTAATAATAGCCCGCAACCTTCGACGGAGAAGTTGGTTTGGAAAAAACCCGCGATTCATAGTTGCGATCCAAGCTGCTGCCCTGGCCCGAGTCAAAGCCTCCGCTGTCTTCGTCGTATCTATTTTTATTGTTCATGCTTTGTTCGTTCAACTTGGCTGAGGACGCCGGTGGTGGGTCCATTAGTGAATAAGATTTAGCCGTGTAAAATGGTGCTTGGGGTGGTTGCATTCGAAAATCGGGTGGCGGAGGCCTGCTCGGACTAAGTTCTGATCCTCGGGTTAATGTGCCATCCAACCTTCTCCCTCCGCTTTCCTCTTGGCCCTCCCTACTCCAGTAATTGTCGGCGTTTGTGGGCGAAATTGGCGAACGGTAATTTTTCGGCTTTGGTGGAGGAATTGGTTTATAATTGGGACTTTTTGGAGGTGGAACTGGTTTATAATCCGAGTTTCTATAAATGAGACAATTCGATTTTAAATTTTGGAAAGGCAGTTGAAAGTAATATAAGAATATTTGAAAGGCTGCATTAAAGGCACCAACCTATATTTCGTAGGGGTAACATCAACTGGCATTTTGCCTCCTCGTTCAGGAAGGTTCTGAGACTTAATTGGCTGAGCGGTGGAACGTGTGAACCTGTAGGGATCATGAGCAGGGCGATTCTGGGCCATTTGCTGGTTGTAAAGATCTCTGGATTTCAAATCATCCATGTGAGGACTCGCAAATTTTGGATGTGAATCACTGCTGTATGAAGAGCTTTCGTATCCACCCTAAAATCAATTGGAATATGCATTAATTAATGCAAGTGATTTTGTTATCACTTAATATAAACCGAGTTACTTACCTGTCTATCATTAGGCCTCTCTGCAGGACTTGGTTTCGTGTTAATGTAATTCGGAGTTATTCCATTTCCGTTCATGGACTCGCCATTTTCTAAAATTCCTTAGGGCATGACAAATATTGAGTTTATTAATCGGGTGATTAAAGAGTGGTGAAAAAATGTCGCAGTTTACAAAATGTTGTTTACTTGGAACGTGAGATCTAGATCTATTTTTTGGTTCAATCATTTTTAATTCCAGTCCAGTTTTCTCTACATTTTTTGTAGAGAAAATCTAGACAAAACTGGACTGAAAGAGCATGAGAGAAATAGGGCAAATCTTCCGTTTTTCTAGATTGTTTTCTTATTTGCCTTGTAGCCCATGTTATATGCATATACCTTAAGTATCTATGACCAGCTGAAATTAAAACTTACCAAAAAGTCGCTCTTGGGCAGAACGTAAGTGCGAAGGTTTACTAGCCCGATCAACTTTAGGAGGAGATTCAGGTTCAGCTGAAGTACGTGATTTATTAGGATATGGATCTTTATCATGATGGGAGAGAATACACAAAGATATTTAGGGAGTGGTAGAATGCACTGAATGAACACTTTAAAAGATATTTATGAAACCTACCATACACTTCTCCATTTGTTCTTGGTCCATACCGATCTCCATGTTGAAGAGACCCATAAGGATCTAAACTTGGCCTGCCTTGTGATCCGTAGTAATCATTGCGAGTATCTTCGGAGGCACTGTGATGATGTGAATAATACCGATTTTCGGGCATTCCTAATTGAAAAAGCGCATTTTAAAGAAGTCCATTTTCAAAATGATTTAATTCTTTAAAATTTTAACCACAAAAATGTTTAGAGATTTAAAATGTTCTGTACCATCATTAGATCGGTGATTTTGAGATTCAGAAATATAATCTGAATATGGTCTGCCATCAAAGTCCTGTAAAAAACGAGAAATTTGAACACACAAATAACCAATTCATATAAATTCCCTACCATTGCATTGCCAACAATATAAGTAATGGGAAAAATTATAGTTTAGGCATATAACTTCAGGTTTGCAGATCTAGAAAATAAGAGGCACTTTATAATTACGCTTTGTCAACATGCCATAATTGAAATATGAAATTTCTAATTAGAGGTCAAGTTTGTAAGAAGGGAGATGAATGGTGCTGATAATGAAAAATGAAAGGAAATTAGTGCAATTAGTAGCTTACCTGCCGTTTGCTGTAAGCTTTAAAAAAGTCTAGCTATTAAATGAAAGATAAAGGGTTAACATTAGTATGGTTAGAAGATTAGAAAAGCCTAAAGTGCATATTCTTTTGTTATTCAATCAGTCGTTCACTTTTAATAATATTGGTTACAGATAGTTAGATTTTTAATGAACTTATTAATGGTAAGGATGTTTTTAACATAAAACTGAAAAACATACAGTGCATATTGAACATATTCAAACACGATTATTTGTAGCCCATCATAATAATTACTTAAAAGTGTTAGATACTGTATATGCATTCTTACCTGTCTCTGGCATACAGCTGCACTGTATGGAGGAGGACCATGATAGCTAGGCAAACCTAGTGCAGCAGCATCTTCTTGCGTTGCAATGCTAGGATCTGAAGATGCTTTCACCATCCTTCTTTCCGTTAAAGGCGAATGACTATGAATGTTTCTCAAATGAGTATCAGTAGTTAAATCCAAATCACTCTCTGGTGAGGATGCATAACTTAGGCGAGAAGTCATGGGAAACAGGAAATCATCTGTGATTGGCTCATCCGGCTAAGTATTCATAAATAGTAGTGAAAAAAACGTTCGAAGGACAAAAAATTTAAAACCTTAATCAATTGATTCATACCCTTGCTTCAGACATCCAGATAGGGAGTTGTTGCTGTTTTTCGATTATATCTTTAATTTTTCGGAAGTACGTGTCTGCACTCGTTAAAGATATTGTAGCTGAAATATTTTGTGGTAGAAGAAGTTTAAATTTAGATAAACCCATATCAGAAATCATAACTGGATAATTATTTTCACTTACAAGTAAATATATGCGACCACATTTTTTCCAGTTTCGTGCATTGCTCATAAAGTTTCTTGGAGCTCTTGTGACTGCTCTTTGCGAGTCGACGACGCAGCTCTTTTATGACGTGCTTGTTGTCTGCCCGCATAAATATGACAATAGGGTAAAATTGAGCATAATTAAGGCGGTCCACGGTGTTAGGGGCAATATCCAAAAGAGCATGTTTTCCCTGAAATTAAAAATGCATTATAAAAATGTGTGCTTCATTCTTATTTTATCACATTCCTGCTTTAACACGTTTCTCATTTCCTCTCTCAAAAACGAAATTTTTATACATGTATAACGGATGCATACTCTTTCAATAATTTCTTTGATTGCACTTAGACGCACAATCCCTGATGATTTTTGGCTCTTTGGCACATCTCCAAATTGACTTTGAATCTCTGTAAAGAAAATGAAAACATATAAAAGTCACTGATATGTGTAAAAAGAACGTTATTTTCATTCGCTTTGGAATCAAACTTACGCGGCGAAGCAAATTTATCTGGAGATTCCCTTATAAGGCGATCCCGAGCAACGTCAGCCAGGGGCCCAAACAGAATTACTGGACGAGTGAAACCAGCTAAAAGAAATGTTAGTGTTAAGACTTGGTTGCACCCTTATTTAGTAAATGAAGCTATTAACAAAAATATTTAAATGGATTCTTACGATGTTTTAGAGTCACTCTTTCATAAGCTGGGAACTTTGATGCACCATCAGCTAAATATGTGAGAAAATAATATCAGATCAAATAAGATCATATCAGATAAGCTCTAAACATACATGTATATAGCAATCATACCGAACACAACATCATCCCAATGTTCTTTGCTAAGAGATTTGGATCTTCTGGCACTTCTTCGTTTGAAGAAACTACCTCGTGTTTCAGAAGCAGATTCTTTTTTGGCAGCATTGAACTGTTCAGTTGCCATTTCTTCAGCCCTGCCATAAATAAAACCAAATGCCACATTAATACTCCCATAATTTTCAATAAGTTAATGCATTGAATAATAGTGATATTGCTATCACTTGATGATCATAAGATTATTTACCTTATCTGATTTGGAATTGCACCCTTCGTTGTCTCTTGATTGTTGAGGCCGATTCTGTATACTTGCCATGTACCAATGGCTCCGCCGTACAAAGTGTCCACCACATGAAACACATCACCACTGCGGAAACTCATTTCTCCTTTGGTGGCTCGCTCACAATTGAAATGTGCTCTGTGTTTAAAAATAAATAATGGGTATAAGGTTGAATATTTATCTATCAAAGCTGACTTGAAAGTTGAAAAGTTGTTAATTTGGGTGTTAAAATTATCCTTACCTAACATAGAAAGAGTCGCCCCTTTGACTTGCCACGATGGAATCGTACTCGTCTCTTCGATATTGCACAATAAGATCAATGCGATCTTGAAGACTTTGAAGATATAAAAATGCTTCTTCCCTTGTAACGCTTTTCATCTCTTTTTCGTTTACCTAAGCAAGACATTGGGCTCATTATTTGAATGTAGCAAGAATCATTAGCTCGGAGTACATTAAATAAACTTTAGAGTAAAGGGCCTACCTTAAGTATTTTATCGCCAGGTTGTAATCCTTGCAGAGAAGCTGCACTGCCTGGTTGCACAGCTGTGACAAAAATCCCAGCTTCATTTCCTCCGGTCAAACGTATACCAACGCTTCCTTCCTTTTGGAATGAAACATATCTGGGATCGGGACTGAAATGCACATTTAATAGAAAAAATTAAGATCAAGAATTTGAATTAAATAATATTAGAATTATGATTAAATATCATACAGAAAGCCTTGTTTTGATCTTCTGAGTAAAGGATCATCGTCAAACATTTCTCTTCTTGTTCCATAAAAATCTAAGTCAATGAAAAGATGAAATTAGCATTGGATTCATAGCATCACTAAGAGATTGTCAAAAATTATAATTGATGAATCTAGCTCACCGTTTTGATGTCTGGATGGACTTGAAGGGCGGTGTCCATTTTCTGCAAAATTAAATATATTAGATTCAGAGCTGTGCGCTACTCATATAGGCTCCTTGCGAAACTCAAATGGCGCCTCCAATAAACCTGACATTTGTCACATACAGTATAACTAAAATGGTACTGTAATGCAAATGCTTATTTAAAAGACATAAAATGCCATCTACGAGCATCCCTGTCAGAAGGCTGAAAGAAAACTGATTTTTCTGGCTGATGATGGATGGAAGATAGCGTCCTTTACAGTTACACAGGATACCTAGTGACGCATTTATGATGATAGCCTATATTACCATCAATTCTTGGTGGTGGAGGACGGGGTGGTGGCTCCTCTTCTTCTGAATTGATTGGTCCCCGACTGTGGGCATGTCCGTGAAGAAGAGGGGTGGCAGGTTGATCTAACTGACTCAATGATATGTCTAGAATTGGACCTCTGCTTCGACCACTCATTCTGTAAAGGATTACATTTACATATTCTTGAGCATGATAACTACATAAATTTCAATGACAACGTTAAGTACACGTATACTTGTATATACAGTACAAATAATTCAGCAAAATGACAAAGATACAAATGGAAATGTTAAACCAAAAAGCATTGATTTCAGTAGTTTTTAAGATCATGGAACTAAAGATAGTTACAGTATTTACCCACTTTACTAAACCGGCACGCAACTGTATTCGAAACACTTTTTCAGGACAAGATAATTCAGGAAAACAATTAACGCCTAGACTTTGGTCCCTGCTAAAAATTAACTGGTTACCTCGTGAGATTATTTTTATCTTCCGGTCTATCCATTGTTGATCCAGCTCTGTAACTCTCATTTCTGGTGGGAGGTTGGACGTAAAGGTTCTGGTTTGGGTAAGGACGAGATTCAGGTATATCCATGAAGCCGAGCGGTGAAGTTGGATCTAAAGGAATCACAACCAAGAATGATTACAAATTCTTTTTTTTTATTTTACTATGAAAAAATATGGGCCTATTTTACCTTTGTTGGTATTCAATGCTGAATCGTACATGTTCTGATTGGAAATTCTACGAGGATCTACTGCGGAATTACCCCTCGGCAACTCTCTTCTGAGAACTAACTGTAATTTCTCTTTCGAATTATCCAAAAGTTTTTTAGCCTCCTTGAGTGTCATGTTATCCGTAGGTGTGTTGTTAATCTGAAAACAAAAAAAAGACTATTTCATTGCGCTACTGCGTGATAGCATCATGGACCATTGATAGATTAATCCTCAGTTTTCTCGCACTTTACAAAGTTAAGCATTCTTCTTTTAATTAACACCAAGGATGATGAAAACCATAAAAAACCACAATTATTTTAAAAGGCAAGTTGAGAATAAAATGCTCGTTGACAGAAAAACGCAGTTTTTTTTTTTTTTTTGCAGCGCAAAATTACACTTAACATTCTGTAAGTCAAGCAGCTAATTTTGATGAAAATGCTTACATAAATTTAAAAAAAATTTATGAGAAGTTGGGAAAAAAAATCGATGCGTACTTCACAGCGGTTCACAATGGTTCATGTTAGCGTAAGAAACATTTGCTAAGCTTGCTTACGATGAAGGTTATTTAATTAAAACGAAATAAGGAGAAGGCTCGTCTCCCGTATCATCCCGAATAGATGGTACAATATTGGGATAACCTGATTTATATATGTCGAGAAATGATGTAAACTTAAAAACACGTCGTGCACATTATTCATTGAGGCAGCTAGTTGGCGTACAAATGTACAATAGAGTTCAGCTCTGTGTTCGTTTTAAAAAGCTAGCAATAAGCTATAAATCAAACGTTAGGATTCAATCCTGCGGTATTTTGGTTTTCAAATTTCAGCTTTGAATTATAGCGTACTGTCTCTCTTTGATCAAGATGAGAATATATGGCAAAGCAAGAATGCTCTTTGTAAGAAATGCTCAGAAAATGCGTGGAAGAGCGAAAATTATGAAATGATGAATGAGGGGTCATTGAGAAGGTGATGAACAAATAGGTTTGACTCGTGAACGGTTGAACCTCCTTATTTCGGGCAAATGAAAAACGTTCGCCGAAATATCTGCGAAACCAGAGCCGAAACAAACACTGCTGGTTTTCTAATGCGATGTATTGTATTTCATTTCACGTTTTTATTCAAATGTATTCTTCAGTTTGCAGAAACAAGACTGCGAAATCTGGCATAATATTTCTTCAATATTATTTTCATTGCTTTTCTTTCTCGCAGTTTGTAATTTATGGTTCAGTCTTCCTCTTAAGAAATACGAAAATATTCTATAAAAAGCTATCTTAATCAACCTTGCAACCTCTGTATTTTTTTTTATTTATAAATTTATCAGACAAGATATATCCTCTGTATGAGTGCAAACAAAAATTCTTTTTCAAACTACACAGCACATAAGGCAAATATGAATAAGTCAATAATGTGAATAAGGCAAAGCACTCGTTTTTCATGCTTGGACTTAGAGATCAGTACAAGTACTGTAAAAAGTGAGTGCTAAAAGAATGCTGGTCAGTTTATAAGGGTGCCCGACATCGGAGGTCTGACATCCTGCAATTTGATTCATGGGGTGCTGACGGAATGCGTAAAGTTCCGAGGATGCTCACCCTTCGCGAACTCGAGATCATCCGCTAAGTGTAAAATTAGATCTTAAGATTGATGAGATTGTCTCTCATGATCCCCCGTATAAAATAATTAAAATTTCGACTTTTGGAAGGGTGTAGATAACTGCGTTCCTTGTCAAAACTGGGCTTAATTAACATCAGAGGAGGCACCAATTAGATAAATTTCAAGGAGAGTAGACAACTTAAATAAAGGTGTTTCTCAGACATCCTCACATCATACCGGTTAATAGCACGTTGACGAGACAATGGGAAAAACTGCATCTGAAAGGATGCAGGATGGGAAAACTATCAATAGCGTGCTGCTAATAAGAGAAATGTACCGCCCTTTGATACCCAAATTTCTTTAAAGCTGCGTACTGTAATTGCTCCTTTTTTATTCTTAGAGCGGTGAGTATTTTCAAAGAAATCATTAATCGTAGTATTTTTCGCTTTCAATGTGCAGAAATTCAAAAAACAATGCTATTAAAAGCATTTTACGTAAGACATTTTCCACTTAATAATTAGTGCGATAAGCACAGCTTTGCGCATTTTAGATGTAAATCTACCACCTTAATCACCAACGATATATGAAAAATGGTTAATCAGAGTTAATCCAAATGTGAAAAATTTCCGTGATGATGCATAGTTTGTCCACTTAATATTAAGGGTGCCTTTTTAAGTGAAACTCAATTTCTTGTATTGCGAAGTCTCGTCATTTACGGACCAACTTTCAAGATGCGTTAAATAAGAAATTCTTGGAGGACAGTTGTGTACCCGTTCATTAAAAATAAACTGGTAATAAATCCAACGAGCCCGACTTTTAAATTATGCATGCACGAAATGAAGAAGTTAAAGCAGCGAAGACTAGAGATTCTTTCAAAAGTAATATATATATATATATTTTTACATTTATTAAAAAATTCAGAAAACCTGCTTTCAAACCTAATGCCATTAGATTTGCATCCCGAGTGCATATATAAGCCCCAAAGTCACTAAAATCACATTGTTATTGGAAATTACTTTAATACATTAGTATGACTTCATTTGGGTTGCCCGTGACAACCTGACATGTTCGACTATATGTCAGGGAGGATTTTCAATATATTCGTCTTTCTGCAAAGTTCAGCATGTCCGCTTTCATTTCACGCGCATTATTAGCATAGTGAACTACGAAGGGCTACATTTATTGATTCAGTAAGCAGGGACACAGATATCGATGTGGAAAAGAGAAGCATATACACGAATACCATTTGCAACCTCAATCTACCTAGGAATTTTATTTAAAAAAACGGCATTTTCTTTTCATATTACATCAACAAAATGATCGCTTTCAAAAATCTTACATTAAAAAACGCTCGAAATCCTAGAGTAAGAAGTGCAGTGGAAAAATCCCTAAGGAGACCATCTTTAAATATACTTTTCTTAAATGCTCAAAGGCCCACTTTTTTAAAGAATCTTCCCTTTCATATCTAAACTTCGCATACGCAAATACAATATACATTTGGTCACATACATGTACTATAGCAAAATCAAATTATTTGCAATGTTTCGATTTGTATCCCGCGTTTCTTTATACAGCGAGATCGATCAAAGGTATATGTTTTGGGCTCAGAAAACTGCTTGTTGGTCGTATAGTTCATGAGGTTTATAAATAATACGTTTCGTTTACATTTAGGTTAGTTTAAAATTGATGTTTATTTTTTTCTCGTCATTTTTTTCTTCTAATATCAATTTTTTCTACATTCAAGAGCTTATCTCGTAATCCCTTAAAAAAATCAACGTTGAATATTGTTTTCTTAGCTCTAGATTCTACACTATTCTCCTTTTGAAAAGCAACAACAAAATGTTAGCATTTCGTAAAAATTCTAAAATCTTTATAAGTTGATGGTTATGAAAATATCCCAGGGGGACCACGTTAGAAACATATTGGTATAATAACTCCCTCTGATTGTAAACGTCTTCCCACGACGTTTCAAGTAGCATAGGCTGTATTATAATTATATCTCTAAATAATGCATATTCTAAACAATCTATAGTTTAAAAACAATACAAAAACTGTTCGTGTTGATTACAATCGAAAATGGGAACGAAATCCCGTAGTTTTGAAAGTCAACACAATACGTTACATATTAGTCCAAATATTATGAAAGCGAATGTTTAGTCGAATTTAATTAAAAAGATTGTACTACCTCGATTTTTGTCTGGAATTTTAAAATGCAATTTACTTTTTAATTTAAAGGGAGAAATACAGTAAGTAGATCGTCTGATAATGCATGTTAGGCAAGTTTCAAAATCCCTTTCTACGTTGCATTATAATCAATAAATTCATACTGGCAACTAAAGCATCACCAGTCAAGTTTATTTTTTTCTCGTCATTTTTTTTTCTTCTAATATCAATTTTTTCTACATTCAAGAGCTTTTTTTTGTTAGAGTAAAAGACAACTCTTATCTTAAGTATCATTTTCCATTTCTAGAGCTTGTTTTCAACTCCATGTTTGACTTTGCCTTTTAAGGGTTTCTTATAAGGCTTAGTCCAATTAACTCGCTTGCCTTTTGGTTAACATTTCTTTATTTTGCGGCGCAGGTTGATATCTGGTAAACAACTTATTTCGCTACGAGTTTTCCATATTTGAAATCGGATCGTCTAGCTTAAAGGCAGATCTCTCCACTCACATTTTTTTCATACACGTAGTTTTCAATTTCCTCGCTCGGACATTAAAGCGCTGAATTTTCAATCGTGGGTCTAGTGAGCGCGTACTTAAGATGAGGAAAACAACATCATTTCTCTTGTTTATGAGGAATGCGAGCATAAAAAGTCCAAGATTTGAAAATGTAGTCAAGAAATATAAAATAAAAAAATCTTTTATGATGCAGTTTTATGAGTACTCGTCTAAAAATGCATTTTTGCTCGCTTATTAAAAAACGGATTGGGTCTGTCTTCAACGGTGATCATATTCACCAAAGAAACAGGTGGAAATAACGGCGGGATTATATTATGATGAAGTTAATATAAACCGTAATTTTGGAGAACAATTTTTTTTATAGTTAATTATACAAATTTAAGGTAGGCCTGATAAGATGGAATTACATGGATAACAATGTACGAATCTGACACTTGATACTTTCATCACGTCATTCATATAATATGTACATGTAAACGTATGTTTAGTGACGACTTTGATTCACTTAGGTTAACATAAACTAAAATAATTAATTGAAATAAGAATACTTCGAATTGTTAAAAAACAATAAAAAAATAAAACTACATGTGGTTTTTTATGCAAATAGTTACCAACTAATTATTCAGCTAATAAATTTTAAATATTAAGAATTTTCCCATATAAACCTGAATTTCAAATCTAGAAACTACAGTTAAGGTCATACAGCTAAGGTCATTTAAAAAAGCTTCAGATATATTTAAAGCGAGTAGAACTGAAACATTTGAGCCTGTATGTTTATTGTGCTTTATGGAAATTATTTTTGGAATGCGAGTTTTGTTTAAACAGCATTGAAGAATTTATTTCCCAGGAGCTATCAAAATCATTTCTTTGAATTATGAAATTCCTTCTTGTTAAATAAAAATCAAATGAATCTGGAACATGCATGTGGCTGCATTTGTTTGTCATCGAGTTCATCTTCTATTAAATAAACGTAACATATTTTATGAGGGATGGGAGAATATGAAGAGGGGAATGAGTCGGTTCTGAAATAAATGTATATGGATATCTAAATATCTTTTGGAGAAGTTAAGTGAAATTTCTCTATGCATACATTTGAATTCGTCTTTTTACATTTTTGTAATCGATGCGATGACAACTATTCAGCATTGATGTTGAAATAAATCATGTTTGCAATACATTAATAGAGCAGCTCACCATTTTTCCAATATTGCCATGTAATGTGACTGTCGTGTATTTACAATTTAAGCATTTAATAACCAGTTGTTTCCAATTCCAAAGCACAATTCTGGATGTTATTTTTGTGATTAAATGTAATTCTCACTAGTTAAACAAGCCTTATTTAAGAGTAATGTTAGTTTGTCACACATTACCTTTGTAAGAACATCCCCTTCCTGAATTCCAACTTCTTTTTCGATCAGATTTTTATTTGTGATTTCTTTTATATAAATTCGACATCCTAAAAGAATACCAAAATCTGAAAGAAAATAAAACATTTTATTTATTGTATAAATTCGTGTCAATTAAAATCTGTGTAATAGCGCATATGCAGTATACATGTATTGAAAACCAATGACGTTTCTTTTACCAGTTTTATATGACTACAGTAGATTCTAATTCCCTATTGCTAATGGAACAACATTTTAATTTTAAAAACTCAATAAATTTTGATACATTAGTCAATTTAATGAAAAGGTCTTCCAAAAGAGTACAGGAAGCATACTGTTATACTGTATATTAGATGGATCTTAGTGAAACTAAATTCTTCGATGATGTTTTCATGCAATTATTAATATTAATTATTAATATTTCCAATATTGAAATATATTTCCAAGTAAACAATCAACAAATTCCGAGAAAGGGTAAAGTTTGATTGAAAAGCATTCGATCGTGAGTTCGACCCTGTGTTACTTAGTTATGATCAAACTTTAATGGCGGCCGCGAAGCATCATTTCTGTTACATGTAAAGCATGCAATATTTATTATTTACCATCTTTCTTTTTGTTTCTTGTCAGGGTGACTTTCAGCGTTTGAGGTTCCGAAAGACTTCCAGACACCACCACACGACGTTTAATGACCTGAAGCGAAGTAAGCGATGTTTACTCAATTAAGTACCATACATTAACCTTTATTTGTCTATGATCATGCTGATCCATCTGCGGTTTGTGATTTCCAATATGTTCCTTCAACAGCCTTAATCCATCGCTGCTTAATGCATTGAAAAGCTGGATGCAAGCAGCATGGCCACCGCAGATGTTTGTGGACTGGCATGTTTACGATAAGAAATAACATTATTGCAAATGGCTTACAAGGTTGACAGTGGGTCCACTATCTCGCAGAACTTGCACTGCCGTCGCGTAATCCACATTTTCCAAAGATATTCCGTTGGCACTGATAACTCTGTCATTGATCCTAAAGGTTTAAAAAGAAAACGAAAGAAAAGCGTGAAACTTAATGGAAATAAATAAGGCGTTTCTGGCTCGATGCCGAAGGCTGGATAGCAACGAACTATACTGCATAGGCTCAGTGATACAAATAAGGGCACAAATGCATTTCTGTCATTTTGGTATTATTTCCCACGAGATATAAAATGTCGAATTTAAACCCTGTTTATGACACTTCAAGAAATCACCATATCTCATAACGCTTACAAGAAAAAGGGACTCTGACCATTACTTTTGTCAAGTGCACCTGGATGGCATGTAGAGAACGGCTATTTTTGCTTAGACTGGTACTTTTTCAGCTCTTCATCCACCCTGACCGTAGTCTGCTGGCCGCGAATGGAAATATCTTCCATGTCTGATGAAGACCAATTGCCTTTAGGCCGCGATGCCAGATTGCCTCGATCTCTCCTGAACTTGTTATTTTTATCAAATGACAAAAAGTTTCCATACGAAATGCATAAAAAATGAAGGCCTGGTTGGATGAAACTGACGAGTTTATTTTACTGACACCAACATTGAAGTACATATACAAATTTGGCATAGGCGTGCCAAAGCTGGCAGTTTTTTTGTTTACATCCATCTTTGGTGAAAATGGGTTATCACAGACATTATTCTAGCCCACACCTAAATTGAGTATTGTAGGCAAGGAATTAAACATGCTTCCCTGTTGATACACAGTATCGAGAACGTCAGTCATATTTGCATTTATGACACAGAATTAAGTGAAACTCTCCTCCCATTGCAGCCATTCAACCGTTCTAAAATTATTTACAAAGTTATCGAAAAAGTAAAAGAAATTATGACCTATTGGGTTTTTTTTCGATTTGGGTTTGTATCAATGAATGTCGGACAATTTCGTAAAACTTATACTGTTTAATCGTGCAAATATTTGCAATAAATTGTTTGAAATGCGTTTTACTCGTAGAAATCATTCATTTAACATAAAAGGCTAATAATGTCTTTTAATAATGCTAATAAACAGCCATTTTTTAGTTCGTAACTTCCCTGAAGAGCTCTATGCCATTAATATCCGCTGACTTTTGACAAACAAAGAGCTTTTATTGTGCCATTTAATATCTCGCGGTGAAACCTTTGGCTTTTACGGCGGTCTTCAACTCTTCGTGGCAAACTCTTTCCACGAGCTTTTTATAAATGTCATTTGATACGTTCCTCCGCTCTACCTTTAACGCAGCCAACAACTGGGACTTGTTGTTAGGACGACCTCGATGCGCACATCCGACGATCCAATTTGATCCCAAAGATGCCCGACTGATTTCAGATCAGGTCTCTGAACTGGTCAATCCAACTTTTTCGCATTCATGTCAGCAAACTACTTGGCATCCTCAATTTAAGTACTATCGTAATGTTGGAGGTGCGTGATTGCCCAGGCTGTCATTGCTGCCTCCACCAAATTTCATGTCGGGAGGGTACAAGTTACCGTACAACCTGAAAGAATCTTTTTCCTTAGCATATGCCATGTACATGTATATCCAGGAAAAGTTGGACGAGTGCGAATCTCGACGTCTGATCTTTGAACTGTATTTCACTGGTTTGAAGTCCAGGAACATATCAATAGACATTTATAAAAAGTTAGTGGAAAAGCCACGTGCCTTTATTTGTAGGAAGGTAGGTGTCCATATGTTATTGATAGTTTGGTAGTTACAGTAATGGTATTGGTAGTTTACATGTATATTTAACGTTTTGAGTGCATGGCAATAATTAAAAAACTTTTACAAAAGACTACATACCAAATATTTCAATAAGAAATTTGAAGGAGATTTATTTAATACTCCCCTAACAACTTATCGTAAAAACTGATAAACTTCACATAGGAGTATAAACAAATGTCAATACAGGTACTATTGCAGACGCCATTTAAAATTTTGTAAATATTGTTAGTCTACAGCACTGAAAACTAAATGACGATTAGCACTTTTATGCAATGCACCTTATTTTAATTACAAAACTTTCTCTTATTTGATGGCTGGATTTTCTTAGAGAGACTTGATAATTCGAAAACCGATCATACGTTTAATCCACGCCGTTGTGTTTTATGGTCTTTAAATAGCAAGCCGCGGAAGGAGTTGATGGGATTTGCCATGGGAATTTGAAATGTGTGGAAAAAATACTTCTTAGCTTCGAGCAATTAACTCCATCTACTTTGCATATTTCATTAAATTACCTGGGCTATTATACGGGATACTTGATATTCATTCTACAATCAAGTTTCGGGTAACTACGTTCAACGAATTTTTCGGATGATTCATCGAGCTTTTGCTCTTCGTGGGAAGCTCGACACAATTGATTTGAAAACGGATAATCGTGTTACATTCCCATGGTTAGCAGGCATGAAAGTAGTTCGCCAACAGCCTTTTTTTGCCAAATTTTCTTGGCTTCGATTCTCTATACATTTTGCCTAGTTAACGCCCAAGCTGAATTTGCATTGACCTAGTTTTGGCATTAATTAATCAATCCGCATTTACGACCACTGAATTTATCTAGCTAAAAATCAGTCCTTAAAATCATTTAGGAAATTTAATTTTATACATAGAAAAAATTGTGATTTTGTAAAATATTTACGCTGACGTACAGGTAATACAGGTAATGCAATTTATACATTTTGGTAACAGTTTTATACCGACTGTACATGCATGAGACGCAATTTGTTTAGTGAATAGGAAATTGTTTACAGGCACCCAATGGGTGGTCCATGAAGTTTTGACCACTGTCTTCTGACGGATGAGAATGCCATGAAAGGGTAAGAACACACTGAATGCTTATTACCGACGCTCACCACTCAGCGTACACTAGCGCCACCAAGCGGGATAAGAATGCGGCATGCGTTTTAAATAAGGGCGCACACAAAGAAAGCTTAGCCGAGCCAGGTTGTGCTTACAAGAAGCGCTGATAACCTTTCAAGAAATCTGTAAGCAGATTTGTAAGACACAAAGTGGCACACAGATCACTATTGGTCAAAAGTGTAGCCATCGATTGTATGCCGTCTATGTACCGTAAAAACGTGTCCCGCACTCACCGTGAGATGCTAATGCGCATATACATGTATGTGGAAGGTTTTACGCGGAATGTTTCACCTATAGCATAACGCATGCAGTGGCGCAAACCAAGCCCACTGACCGACCATCTGACATATCAGCGTTCATTGTGCGTTTCAAATCTGGAAACGAAAGAAGCTGAACGAAGCACGTTGAAAGTAAGCATTCAGTGTGTCCTCACCGAAAGGCAGAATATGCCCTGTATAAATACCCATGAGTATAACTCTTTTTCTCTACTAATCTCGTTTCTCGAGAGCACAATGATGTGACATGACTGCTTGTGTAATTGGTTCAGAAGAAAAACTCCGTGTAATTACAGAGTACGTGTAATCATGTATTTCATCTATGCGGGATTTCATCTATGGAGGATGAAATCAGGATAATCAACGTAGTAAAAGGACATATCTGTATTAAAATATCTGAATAATTTAAGTAAGAGGCGCGGGATATTTTGGTATTAAATATATGCTGTTTCTGAATTAGAAGACATGTAGAAAATACGAGGAAACCAGCTTGCATTTAACTGATTTCCAGATTAATCATAAAAGCAAATACATGCATATAAAAAGAAAAGCAGACTTACTGGAGTTTTCCCTCGGCCGGACCGGCTTTGAGGACATCCGAAATGGCAATCGAGGCATCGCCATTGCTGAAGTGTGGACTGTCTCTCCCACCACTAACAGCTATACCGAATCCATACCCTGGAACCCTTTGCAGCGTTACATTGTGGTATTCCAGCACCGAACGTTCTCCGCCCTATAGCAAATGAATAAGAAAAAAAATTCATAAATTAAATTGCCGTAACCTAGTATTTTTTTATACCTTAACGTCGACTAAAACCTTTTCTGCGTGAAAAACTGCCGATGGTGAGAATTTCCATAATGTCGTTCGCGTGATCAACTTTACGAATTTATAACGCACCAGCGAACGAAGTAGAAAGATAGGCGATCAATTTTGGAAACGAGTTTAGCATTGTTGCATTTTTTTCCTAAGCTGTGCTCGTGAAAAATGGAGCTCTTTTTTGGTCTCGTTTGACCATAAATTAATTTGCCCGATAAATGTTGATTGTTTGCGGGGTTATTTTTCTAATTAAACTCGAGGCTGATATATTAGGATACACTGTACCGCTATTTAAAGCGGCGCACAGCGTATACAGTGGAACATCATTTTAAGACCTCGCTTTACAGTATACGAATACTTTTGCAGTCCCCCATCCTAGGGTTTGGATGAAAAATGTTAATTTCTTCGTTTAAAACGAATTCCGAATTAGGATATTACAAATTATCTGCGGAAAGGAATGAATTTTCGAGTTTACGTGAATTCGCGCTATTTAAGGTCAAACTTTAGGCAATATGAACAATAGGTACATGTATATAGGGTTTACGTCATAACGGTGAATTTCCCGGTAAAAGTTGCAGCCCATTCGTAATCGTGGGGTAGGATTTCATCCCAACTTCGATGAAGTTTCATGCTTTTTCTGACTTCTGATAATACGAACTACGGTTTAAAGTTTAAACGAACAGCTTTTTTCGACGTCCCTCGAGATTCGTCTTAACGAGGTTCGACTATTTTCTTGGGAAAAAAAAATCGCGATAGAGCCGTACGAGACTCGTATCTACTTTTTTCTACCTCGAACAGTTTCCGGGATATTAATTTTGTTGCCATTATGGAAACTGCATTACCATTTCATGTAAATGCTGAGTGCGGAAAGACCTGCTGATTACATCGAATGAAAGGAAAATAAAAATTCATAACCATCTGGCCTACTTAGCAGCTAGCAAACATAGAAAGTATAAAATTAATGATTCAAGCGGGCTGTGTTTTTATTTTAATTGTACGAAGATCCATTTGCCTTGGGAGAAATTAAACTTAGAAAACATGCAATTTCAGCACTGCTTTTTCCCAGAATGCAATGGGGTGTTTTTGCATAGGATACCAGAGCCCCCCAGTGATATAAATCTCTCGTCTTTGGGCCGAGGGCTCTTCTGGTAACAATGCGAGCCAATTATACGGAGCTTCTTCTGCCATGCATCGTACGCATCTTGTAACTTTTGACAATTAGCATAATAAAGCTGAAATTAAATCTCCATCAAATTTACCGCGCTCGCTTTCTTTTTAATTTAGGTTTGATAAAGACGTTGCATTTGCTCGCTTTACAGCCGAAAAGATGAGGTTAAACAGAAGTTTTGGCTAACGTTGAAATGTAACCTTCTGGCATATAGTATACAGTTTGCGCGTGTTTATTTATTATTCATAAGTAAACTTAATGATTCAGTTAATCTAACAAATAAATAAACGATCCTCCATTGGGTTTTCATTGAAGCAAATATAGGCATATAGCTACTGTATAAGAACATATCCCCGAACAAACAAATACTGCCAACTGTTATTCTAGCTGTTTTGGACATTTCTACTCAAGAAATTGCTATTTTGGTGATATTTTACTTTGTGCTTCAACATTCGTGCAAAATTTATTTACTTTAATCGGATTTCGGTATTTCGAAAGCATTTGAGATGACGGGATTGATTTCTTTGAATTTCCAAGAAAGAAAAAAAAGAACTGAGAATGGTATAGTACAATAAAAATTGGATGAAATGTCTAAAATCTGTCTACGTTATAGAGGTACTGTATTATCTTGTTAAATTAAAAATCAAGTATTAACTGGGATGTCATCTAGACTTCTTGTAATGAGAATGTTGCACGTGATCAACTAGTCTAAACAAAGTAATTATTGTGGAGTACAAGTGCTTTTTACACACAGGAACATACATGTAGTTGAAAAATTCTCTTCCGGATTTGTCAATTCTAGACTGAAGGAAGGAACAATGTAGGCTACAATATGTATAAACACGTGAACCGAATATAATTTGGAGTTCCAGAATTGCTGCGTGAAGATGGCGAAAAGTAAAATAAGGTTGTTGACAAAATCTGTGTCAGTTTCCTTAAAACTTCTGATAATTACAGTGTAACAATCGCACGGGTCAAACTCCTCCTACAAAAGTTTGTTTAAAGGTTGCGGTCTGCATAAAATATAACCATGGCAACTGCAACTGTTGGAATAAAAAGATGTTTTCTTAGAAGAGCAAATGTCTAAGGATCTCGTATCAGTAAAGTGGCCAAAATTGGATATTCCTCCGTAATTGCTGGAGTAAGGTTGAAATGAAATTCAGCTAGAATAGAAGCCTTCCTCGTCTGCCCATATCCAATGTCCTTTAATTATGCACGAGAGAGGCTGCGTGGCCTCGGGCATATCCTACGTTGTAGCGCCTCTTTTACCTTTTGTTCTTAGATGAACTACGTAAAATATTAGCCTAGCCCAATCACCCCTGGGTATTACAGCTGTCACGTAACGTGAATAATTGTTTAACGTAAACAGCGCGAGGGTCCTTATTTAATGGATTTCAGCGAATCCGAGAGAAACCACGGCTAGCGTGTAAGTGCCATGTATAGAACGTAATTATACGAAAATTAAACGCCCCTTAAAATATGAGCTACAGTGGAAGCCGCTTAATCCGATCAGCCATTTTATTCGATCAACACCTGCAGAGCGGATTTTTTCCTATACTGCCCCATGTTTAATGAGCGTTCATACAACTTACAAGCAGCTTACTCAGATGGATTTTCTGCGTTATTTACAAACTAAAATTTCAGCCGCGCGTAGCAGCAAACGCTACTTATAACTTTAAAAAAAATACCATTTTAAACATATGTAAATACATAAAAATACAATTACATATTTGTATGTTTAAAACAACGAGCAAATTTTTTTGATACGGTCAATGTTTAGTGTAGCCTATTTTTTTTTACATTCACCGCTTATATCGATCAAAATAGCTGGAACCAAAGTGATCGAATTAAGCGGCTTCCACTGTAATACATTGTACAAGTACATTTAGATGGAAGTTTCTTTTTTTTTGTAGGCTCACGTGTAGTCCATTGTAGATTGTCAGCAAGTTTTGATGAAATACAGTATATACAGTATATATATATAGCTAACTTTTTAAAAGCTGTAGTTAAATTGAAGTTAGCGATACCAGGTTCCAACGTTTATTTCATTGTTTATTGAATTAGATGTTTCGTGTATTTTTTTTTCATACATGCAAGGAAATTCAACTGTTTCTCTGAGAATTAATTTGATTCCTAAAATGTAGCGTACATGTACATGTATAGTTGTTACGTCAAATTCTATATTTCTGACACTATAGGAGTATGCTTTCTTAAACATGAGTGCAAAAAAAAATTGGTTCAACTACCCCAATAGAATCTTATTAATAAATCCTGTACGACAAAATAGAAGGCATACTGCATCAATTGGCTGGTATTTAATATCCCTTTGATATAGTTCGCTCTAATGTCAGCAATGATTGTGTTTGTAAAACTCAATCAGAAAAGTTAAAATTTAAACAATACGGAACTTACAAGAACACATAGGCAATGAAAAAATAACGAATACCATAATTTTATTTCGATTATTTTTTTCTGAAGTTTTAATCGATTTCTGCACCGGTGTTGGTTTTATGAATTGCCCCGGTGATTCGCTTTTTTATACATTAGGTATCTCAGAATTGCAGATAGTATACAGTAGTATAGCATTTCATCACATTGAGATGTTAGTCAAAGTTTCAATTTTAAGAGCCAAATTTTCATATTACTTCACATTAGTGCCGTAGCCTATTTATTTGCTCCGCGAGAATATTAAGGGAATGAAGTACATGTACTCGTACAAAAACGTAATGCCATAGAATACACGAGTAAGTTAAATTTTATTGTCCAGCTTTACGCGTGCCGTGGCTTTACTGCACTTTTTAATGTTTTAATACAGCAAGTTGCTTTTTGAGTGGAGACCCGGGTGTAAATCTATAAGTAGCATCTAAATTCCAGTTTATTGTCAATTATTCGTTCCACACGTGTGATTATTCACACTCCAGTTCCATCATATCGTTCTTTTTTATTCATGTCCATCCGTATAGTCAGCACATTTCAGTGTGCTCGCTACACACCCCTCTCCGTATTTCATCCAAGAACGCTAAGTACAAATTATATTTTTTTTAGTAGTGCTGGAACGCCCCGAGTTCCAGGATACTTCTCTTCCATCAAGATGCCTCCCAATACCCATTTCATTTATCCAACTTATCCGCGCTGAAAATTCTCACAGGCCACAAAATTCTGGTACACGTACTTCAGGAAGTCGTCTCCTTCTCTGGCACTCCCATCACTAACCAACCCTAAAATCAATGATGCCATCACGCCGTTAATAAGATGTGCGCGGGCCCCCCTCTCAGCCAAAATGCCGGTGTGAAAAAGACGATATAACAACGATCTGGTCCTAGCTTTTCACAACTAAACGACCAATAAAACGGGCCAGTGAACCACGGCATCCTATTTTCCATCGCATTACGGCCCTAGAGTAAAACGAGACCTTTTTTATTCTTTGCTTATCATCGCAATAGCATATTGCTCACGCGTCAAGTTGACCAACGTGACCGAGCTAACCACGCACATTTTCAGATAGTTTGGTACTACAGAGGAGCCTCGTTAAGAAAAAAACTCGCTTAATACGAAATTCTGATATAGCAGCATGCGTTATAATGGAGGATTTCATCCAAACTTGGAATGAAACTTTAGTTCTTATTATTGAAGACATGTTTTGGCTGATTTCTGATAATACGAACTACGGTACGATCAAATTCTGACGTCCCTTGATGCGTATAATAGATGGTCGTTAAAAGTCATGCCACCTTTCGTCATAGTCGATCACTACATCGATAAATCTATTGACATTTGCATTGTCATGCTTGATCATCTCCTCGCTAAGTAAACCATTAATTCTAGGTGGTGCCAAGGTTGTCAATAAGTGATATTGCATGCCTATTGCAAAAAAACAGGACGTTATCATAGATGTGTGAAAGTGTGAACGAGCACGTCTTTTGGGATTGGAAAAGTCCAGGAAATGCAGAGAAAATAACGATCTTGGTCTCTTCATTTTAATGGGCCTGCATGAGATCGAACGAGGAATGGACACGTGGATTCCCAGAGGAGTCGTTTTGGCACCCAAAGCAAGAGGAAGACGAACGAATATACATTATTTAGGTTCACTATGAAGTTTATGGGCATCGATGGTATAAAATGCAGCGTCGATCGGATGAAGGAATGTACAGGGGAACAAAAAGGTCAACGATTGGGGACCGAATAACTGCTTCCGGAAGTAATTCGCGGATGTAAACTTTTGTGGACAGCTAGAATGTCGTTGCTCGTGTTTCGACGCCATCGAAATCGATTGAGGTTTATTGAATTCAAAGTCCCAGCTTCAAACTGGATTCTTGCGTGTCACTAACAACATCTACCCATTATTGCTTATTGGTGATTTGTTTCTCTCCTCCAACAAGAAGCTTTTGAGCTTTTGCTACTGCGCGAAGTAAACCGAGTTTCAGATGTCATCATCATTAAGCCAGAGAACTATTTTATTACTCTCCGTGCACCGCTCCTCCATCAACGCACGGCTGAAATCCGAATTGGGATAGACTTACAGCGCACATAATTACTACAAAATCGCCGAATTTCGGCGATGGTTTCGAAACAGATTGCGGAAAGATAGCTAAAGACTGAGTATTTGAAATCTGAACGAAGACGTTGCGGCTTACTTCCATGGCAACTGAACGATTGCGCAGTTTTACCAACGTTTTTGTCTTTCAATTGATGTCTCGAAGAAGCAGTCACATGATCAATGCGATATCTGTAATTTTATGCACCTACACGTACCTGTAGACAGTGTATGCATCTACATGTACTGTATATTCAGTATGAACTAGAGTATTAACCTAAGCTGCAAGTTGAAGTGCCTTTATTTCTTGCTTGTTTTTGCATGCCTCAAAATCCGGGAGAATGCTTAACTTTTTATACACCGAATCCGATGCTAAGCTTCCAGCTAGCATTGTTTTTCGAACCAAAATTAATACTTTTGTTTCTATGCCAACTGCTCTTATTTGCATGCAGTCCTGGGCAAGAATAAACCAGTAAAGGGGTTTCTGCCTTTTATTGGTAATCTGAAACTTTTCGTTCCAAATAACGTGAGTTTTAGTTTTTGGCACTTAAGCATGTCTGCATGTAAGAACTCATGACCGCGGTACCATTGGACGGCAAGATATTGACCAAATGGCCAATTGATGACTCCGAGGTAGGATTCTTTGGTATAGAGTTGAGAGGAAAAGGGTATCACGTTTTCTGGCTTTCGTGATTTAATGTAACTTGACCAGTTAAGAATTTCGGCAAGCTCTCTTCGACAAGTTAAGTAATGACCTTCCTATTTTCAAAGCCCATATAAACTTCCGAAGACTGTTTTAAGAGTTTTGGCGAATTCTAACTGCCATGCGAGTAAAATATGCCCTTAAAATGCCAAAAAAGAATCACCATCTGGAGATGTTTTTTCTAGGAATTGTTTCCAAATGCTATAGCCGTGGTGAAGAAATCGTGGCCCAGAAGAGGCGTCATACAATGTATTGGCTAATTTGAAGTCGAATAGAAAGCTGCACTGAAGGTAATAAATATTGACCCCACAATGTCAGTAATGCATCATTGAGCAGTGCTTTATAACTTCCGATGTAATTTGTTAGGATGTATACGGTTTGCTCATACGCGACAATTCAAGTCCGCCAAATCTGTGACTTGCCTGATGGCAAACATTTTGAAGCGGCTAGCTTCCAATGAACAAACATTTTGAAAAATACATTTTATAAAAGTGAAAATTACGTTTCCCCCAAAAAGTTTACATTAATTTAAGCAATAGTTGTCCCTGCAAATTATTCGCTTATATGTTTATAATTAAAAATGGAAATTCCTTACAGCTTTTATACAAGTAGCAATGAAGACATGCATCTTTGCGTATACATGACATAGAACAAATACACTGATGTCCGAGATAACTCACATAATTAAAACAATCCCCTTCAAATTAGTCCATCCCAAAAAAAAAGGTTGCGCACCATTGTAGGAAGAAATGGAATTGAACATCAGAAAGGACACACAGTTCTCACCAACGAGCAATTATGTTTCGTGAGTTTTATCCACTTAAGATCGATTTCCCACCCACCAGAACGAGTTTCACCCAACCTGATCAGTATGGTCAGCCAAAGAGTAACTCTTCATTTTGTGAAGTTTGTTTCGGCAGCACTTAAGAATTGATGAGCCAATTCATTTCCCATGGTATTATATATCTCATTTTTCCCCACCATGGAGCATCCATCGCTATCATCATTGCCATTCACCACGCAATCCTATCTGGTACGCTCTGCTTCAGATGCTTCATCAGGGTGAGGACTGAACGAAGAATGTGAATTATACACCCAGGCCAAAAGATGCGTTTTCTCTCCGTAACAACCCCCATGAAACGCACCTTGATCCCCAGTTGTTCGAGGCAATAATTGTTCGAAATCACTCTTTGGGTCCCCATAGGATACATCTCCTCGACCCTTGTTTATCACACGTTTAAACTTTTGGACTAAAAACTCCTATACTCGCTATCTGCTACAAACGCCACCTCAATCACCGCTTCTCTCTTTTTTTTTTTGGGGGGGGGGGGGGTTTGAAAGGGAGTCTTCATCATCATCATCAAGCATGGGCGCAATGCCCGTTGCTATCTGACTTAGACCGGAGCCAGTGAGATTCCGTCAGCAGATATCAATCGTGTTGTCGGTTTTGTACGGGCAGCGCAACGCCGCTCATCTGCTAAACCCTTTCCATTTAGCCGGTCCTGGGACCGGCAATAATGGCGAAGTATATCACTGGCACGTGGCTGGGGAAGAACCTAATCTAAAAAAAGAGATGGACGGGATAGAAAATCGACCGTCATGGTCGATGTAATATAGGAACTATACCAGCATTTACCTGGAGGAACTGTGGGAAACCGTGAATGAAAAACCGCAGTAAAGATAGCCGTCGTGGGAATGGAACCCGGGCCGCGTCTACCGGATGAGAGGCGATTTCGAAAAGTAATAACCCATGCAGTAATTTGCTTCTGCCATCCATACATTGCTGTACAGTGTAGCCTGCGTATAGCGGTCAATTTTTAAAAAAAAATTGAAATAAGCTCGGGAAACTAAAAAATCTAAACTGTCTTAAGAGAAATATAGAAAATAAATACACTGACAAATGTATAGAACTATGAAAAAATCGAGATGTTCAACAATTATTAATGGGTTTAAAGTGGCTTAGAGGTTAGCATCCTCGTCTTGCTTTCGGTAGACCCAGGTTCGATTCCCGGGTCGGCTATCCTCGATTGTGGTTTTTCATGGTTTCCCACAATTCCTCCAGCCAAATGCTGCATGAGATAGTTCCTATATTAAATCGGCCATGACCGTCTTCCTATCCTAATCCCATCCCACCCTCTCATTAAAATCCCAAATTCGGGAAAATCAATTAAATTGATAATTTGGGGTCAACCAAATTGTATAATGATCCCCCCTGCCACATGGTACTATGTACTGACTGCAGGCTAAAGAATTGAAAGTAATGTAGCAAAATCACGTGTTTTGGCACAAATCTTTTGCTAAACCGGTGAAGGATCCATCCACTTACACGTGTCAGCACCTAGCGAACAAAATGGATGCAGGAATCCTAGCTGTTTATGAAATATTATCACGGGATAAACATTATGAAGTTTCTGTGAATGTAGTATTTCTTCTTAAAATTCTTCACTTTGACAACTGGCATCTTTATTGGGTAGAAGCCTAAATACATACTGAAAGTTTTCTTACAGTGTACTTGAACTTATCTTATAGCACGTACAATGTGCGAGGAATGCGCGCATTTTTACTCCAAGATATATATAATTTGAATATACTGCGTTATACGCATATGGTCACTTCGCAAAATACGATTGCAGAGCAAGAATTGATAATTAGGCGGAAGGACTGAGTATTAAATGTCCCGGATCAAAATGGGTGTGGCTTAATGCGCATTTTGCATCATCCATTCGCTAGTCGGAAATTTGGTCCAATGTTGTCCCCATGCATGTATCGAAAATACGCACGACTACAGATAGCGCCATGGACTGCCACAGGGTTGCACACTGCTGCCTAATTGATTACGTATATTATGTATGGACTGCCACAGGGTTACACACTGCTGCCTAATTGGCTACGTATATTATGTATTTTCATATTGTGCACTCCGTTGTCTTTTTGATATTTCAGTTGAAATTAAGACTAGTGTAAAAACTGATTTGCAATAAACATTGTATTCCATTTTTTTAACTGTACTAGCTGTGCCCGGCCAAGCATTGCTTTGGCTTAGTCTAATTCCTCTATGATACCTCCTTGTTTCCCCCCGCCCGTATAATCTCTTCCAAGTCCCTATTTTAGGATCCCCCCGGTATCATCCAT